>OOFC01019363.1:0-11070 GCA_900323345.1 Pseudochromis fuscus
GCAGCTCACACAGCATAGACCAGGGCTCTCCAACTCCAATCCCGGAGAGCCCCTATCCTGCATGTTTTAGATGTTCCCTCTTCCAACACACCTGATTCAAATGATCAGGATCGTTATCAGGCTTCTGCAGAACTTGATGATGAGCTGGTCATTTGAATCAGGTGTGTTGGAAGAGGGACACATCTAAAACATGCAGGATAGTGTTCCCCCAGGACCAGGGTTGAGAAACACTGGTCTAGTCTGTCTCAAACCCTGTCACTTGACTTCAATCTTGGACAACTGATGTTTTTGGCAAGTTTATTATATTAGTTTATGTAAACTAACAATGTGTCTGTTGCCTTTGTGTTCATGCTGTTGGCCGACATGACAGAGGGGAAATAGCTATACTGGTACAATTTTAAACTAGTGTAGAACCATAAACTCTAAATAGAAAGCAAGTGAGTCTCAAAAATGAGGTAATGTGAATGTGCAAAGAAGTGCAATACTCCCGACAGCCACTGGAGGTTGGCTAAAAAAAAAACTCTGGCTCCAATTGACTTTAACTCAAAAATGGTCATTATCAATCATGAAATACTCAGTCAATACATCTTTTCCACAAGTCATTCTGATGTCATGAGCTAAAGTTAATTGTTCTTCTCAGTGAAGTGGTGGTCCACCTCATTTCATCATTAAGTAGATATTACACTTCAAAAAGAAGAAGATTTAGAGGCGGGGTTATTGATCGTCAGGTCTGGTCTACAGTGAGACTGGCGCTTAACTCAAGTCTTATCCACATTGGGCTGTGACCTCAGGTTCAAGTGTTCGATCAGCCTCCTCACTCCTCCCTTCATATCCAAATATGGTCAATTCTGGCTCCAAACAACCAACATGGCGGGATTCAAATGCCAAACTCTTGGCTTCAAAACGTGAGTTCACAAACCAGTGGCAGATATCACCCTTCATTTGTCCATTTTGGGTGGCAGTGGCTCAGTAGGTATGGACTTAGGTTGGGAACCAAAGGGTTGCTGGTTCAGGTCCCTTGAGCAACACACAACACCGAACATGGTGGCGCCCTTACTCTGAAAACCTTCATGTTGCATGTGTGGGATGATTTGGGTCCGTCAGTGTTCAAAGAGTGTAAATATAATGTTGTTGTGTGCTATTGTGTGTACAATGACACTAAAAAGATTCTTCTTCTTCTTTCTAAATACACTGTATGTGTAGAATGCAATATTGTAGATTGTATTCTATGCATTTTAACTAGCCACTTTATTCACATTTGACCAACTTTAATATTGATAAAATACAGTAAGCCTTAGACCATTCTCTATATGGAGTATATTTACTTTTAAGTTTCAATGGCTGAAGTCTGGTTTTTGCACATCACTTCACATGTGAATTACTCATTTAAGTCGTTGTAGCATTTACATTACCATATCTGTCCTGTGTATCTTCAATTTGATTTTGTGCGTGTTATTTTCGATCCCTGTTTCTAAATATTTTCAGTCTTTTTATCGTCTTTTTCTTATCTGTTCCATTTCCTTCTTTGAGAATGAATGTGTTTTATGTTATCCTAACTAATCTGATATTATCTCTAGTACACATTACTGCTGTCATTCCTAAACCCAGAAAAGATGATATAATTGTAGGCTTACACTCCCAAGGCTTGCAATAGCAAGCATGTGTTATTTTAACTTTAATCACTGACAAAAAATGTTTTTAAAAAAAAAACTCTCCTCCCAGTCCCGTGTCCATCACATATTGAAAAGGCAGCCAGGGCTATTTTTGAATTTTAAAACTAAATGTACATGCAGTCAGCGCTTAATGATATTATAGGTCGCAGCATCAGGAATTGTGGTCGTAAAATACTTTTTAATACTTCAAATAAAGTTTATAGAAAATACTTATTCGCTGTTACTTAAGTAAAAACGTCGATGTGGTTCTTTGACTTTTACTAGAGTACATATTTGTCTGTTGATTTGTACTTTTACTTAAGTAACATGATTGAGTACTTTCTCGTCAAACTTATTTTTCCACATACACTCAGCATGTACCGTCGGCTGATTTCGTCTCCATTCGGGTACACTCGTGATGGATGGGCGTGCTCGGTTGTGGCGCGTCCCAGCCGGCGGTACAATCGGATGATCCAGGGCGGGCGGAGCCAAGTAGGAGGAAATGGTACAGCTGGCTGACTGCTCCCAAGAAAACCGGCGACGAGCACCCACACCCGGCAGTTAGACCGTACATCTTCACTGCGTTTAACTCACGTTTGCTGCGACAGCCGCTAAAGCAAAAGAAACCTTTCTGACAAAACGGAAGTCATACACAAAAACCACACGAACGTCCAGCTACTTATAAAACAAGCGACACTTGTATGCTGCAGTTTCTACAGTTATCCGTTAAGGGCTCGGAGATTAACGCTTCAGTTAAACCGCTGCAGGATGGAGACGCAGATACATGTGCCCGTCGGGTCGCCGGTGATTAGAAAAATCCCCATTTTCGTGGACGAACACAACGTGACGGAGGGGGCGATGAAGATCATCAAAGAGCTGAGACCGGCGTGGGACACGAGCCATGTCAAGACCAAGGTACCGTTAGCTGCTAGCATAGCAGTGCAGCGCGTGCTAGGCTAGGCTAAGATTGACAGCTCTGCAGCATCACCCTGGAGGAGGAGGAGGGCCGAGGAAACATGACCTGCGGGCTAGTTGTATTTCTTTTTCCTCACATGACACCATTAACTCGACACTCTTCTAATTTATGAATGAAGACATATAATGTGTGATATAATTCTGCAGTCTCAACAGCAAAATATTGAGTTAATGGTGAGCTAAGCTAGTATCATAGACTGTATATATAAGTGAGGCTCAAAATTGAAGTCAATACAGAAGTGCAGAAGAAGTGCAATACTCTCATCAACCGCTGGAGGCTGGCTCCAATAAACTGTTTCCAATTGACTTATATTCAAAAATCGTAATTTTCAGTCATGAAATACTAAGTCACTATTTTTTTCCCACGAATCACTCTGGTGTCATTAGCTAAAGTTCATTCAGCTTATCAGCGATATGCTGGTTCATCTGACATGAAAGTTAATCATTAAGTAGATATTAGGCTTCAAAAAGAGGAAGATTTAGGGACGTGGTTAGCTTTTTTGACAAGCCTGTTCTCCAATGAGAGCAGTGCCAAAGTAGAGTCTCATACACATTGGGCAGTGATCTCAGGTTCAAGGGTTAGACCCGCCTCTTCACCCCATCCCTTATATCCAAATATGGTCGCTTCTGGCTCGAATCAACCAACATGGTGACGTTCAAATGCCCATCTCTTGGCTTCACAACAGGAGTGCACAAACCAATGGGTGATGCCACAGTCTATGGCTAGCACAGAGCTCTAAAAACTGAGTTAGCAAACCAAAGGTGACCCCAAAAGTAGCAGTGTTTTAGAGTTATAGATGATATATAGAGTTTACAGTTTAATGCACATAGACAGTTTTTTTTTTTCCAAAACCAGAAACAGTTGCAACACAAGGAGTTTTACATGTTGGTACAAAAAGCAAATAATACACTCTAAAAGAAGAAATAACCCCATGTGAACTTTGTGAGATTAAGTTAGGTGAGAGGAGGTAGAGAGGCAAATATCACGACACAGAAGAGAGTTTGAAGTGTCGTTCCAACTCTGCAGCATTATCTGCATTATTTAACAAATTATTGTCTGAAATTCCATCTGGACAATTAAAGGAACTTAATTTTCTTCTTATTCAGTTATTTTTATGTTACACATCCCTGGAAAATATTTTTGCATTGATTTCCTGAGTATTGTCCTACTTTAAGTTTGTCTCTGTTCTTTCAAAGGGGGACTCAATATACTTATATATAAGTTCCCATTTACTTCTTCTACACACATGCCTACAGTGTTACCTTACAGTATGTAGTCCCAATGCCATCTTAAACATAGATAAACTTAAGTAATTTTACACATTTACATCATAATTTTATCAAATTCTTGTCTTATATCTGCCCACACCAGTCAATTCTAAACGTGGCTGAAGCCCTGTTCAGACTCTGTTGTTTCATGTGTTTCGGGTGATCGGATCATAAATGGATAGCTGCGATGTATCTGTATTTACACCTGTATTTAATGGGTTTTCAAACCATCCTCCAACCACTTGTGTTTGGATGTCACTATGGTAATGTTGGAGCTGCACAGTTTTCACATTACCTGTCAGAAAAGGCTCAGCTTTGTAAACACTTAGCAAAGTTGGCTAAAATAGAGGAGAAGACAAAATGATTATGTAAAGGCTGTTCCAACTGTTTTAGATAAGGGGACAGAGTTGGGTATGAGTTGTAAATGAGTCCAGGGCAAGACGAAGGAGACTAAACGCAAGAAAATCTGCAGCAGTGTCTGTCATGCATCAGGATGCTTTAGTGGTTATATTACAAAAGATATGTGGTCAGCTGTGTCCCAGACCACCTCCACATGTGGTTTGTTTGATCAGATCTCAGTGCGTTTTGGTGGTCATTCACACTTGTATTTAGCATTGTTTTTATCCATCCCTGGTATAGATTTTGTGTTCCAGCCTCTGCGAGACTGACAAGTGAAGTCTTTGTGTAAAATGATTGCACCATAAGTGTGTTGTTACACAACCTATTTTAGAAACTCGCCTCATCAGTAAAAGGAAAATGCATAATTGATTCCTGGTAAACGGATCAAGTGACTGATGTGTCGTGGCTGGGTCAAAGTTTCTGGAGCAGCTCTGTCAGTGGACATGGTAACACAGTTTACAGCCTCTGCTCTCCAGTGGCACAGTTTGAACACAGCTGCTGCAGCCGTGTGTTTACATCCTGATGGCTAATCTCCCTGGATCCAGTTCCACACCCACTCACACACACCTGCAGCTGAGAACGTGCCAGTGCTTACTTCAGGTGCTACCATAGACTGTGTATAGAAATGGATGAAGAAAGTGGGGCACAAAAAATAAGCCAATGCAGAAGTGCAAAAAAGTGCAAAACTCCTGATGGCCACTGGAGGCTGACTGCAAACAAGTCTGCTTCCAATTGATTTGAATTCAAAAATCATTTTCATATTCATCATGAAATAGTCACTCAATAACACAACTCATTTTGATGTCATTAGCGAAAGCAAATTCTTCTCAGTGATCTGGTGGTGCACCTGAATAAAAACAAACAAACCAAAAAAAAACCCCAAAACTAATTAAGTAAAGGCTTCAAAAAGAGGAAGATTTACGGCCGTGGTTAGTTTGAATGACAGGTCTGGTTTCCACTGAGAGTAGAGCTGAAGTCCAGTCTCACACACATTGGACAATGATCTTGGGTTTAAGGGTTAGACCTGCTTCTCACTCCTTCCATCATATACAAATATGGTCACTTCTAAATAGGGATGGGACAAAATATTGTTAGGATATCATTTCCCCCCCTCGTGCAATATGAGTATCGATACAGTGGTGCCAAATATTCATACTTTAATATCATCATTGATATCTAAAAAGGTGCTCCAAACCCTGCCAGCTGCCATTTCTCCAGTATCACTACTTAATGACTTCACGTTTATCACATGAATGAGGGAGATGTGAGCGGAAATGAATTTGCCAAAGAACAGTTTGTACAGGTATAATGGTGGACAGCAACTCTACCATAAGAGACATCCACATTTAAGATCAAAGTGTGGACCCATTTTGGCTTTCGCAGCATTTAGGGAACAAGCAAGCTCGACAAAGACTATACCACATGCAAGAACTGCCTCACAAAATTAAAGTACACAGGCAACACCACGAAGATGCAAACCCACCTGTAACGGCACCATCCTGAACTCCTCGCCAAGAAAGTGGCTGATGCAGCTAACGTTTCAAGTCAGCCTGCAGCCATTAATACAATATTTACAGCAAAGGGTCGAGAAAGGGAACGTAACCTTTTTACAGGCATTTTGCATGTTTCAGTTATAAATATCGTGATGTGATTGTCTATCAATATATCGATTATCACAGTATCATGTGAGAGTATCGGTATTGTGTATCGTATTGTATCGTGAGGTACCCTGTGATTCCCACCCCTACTTCTTACTCCAGACAACCAACATGGGGACATCTAAATGCCCATCTCTTGGCTTCAAAACATGAGTCCACAAACCAATCAGTGATGTCACACTTGCTTTGTCCATTTCTGTATACAGTCTATGGTCACTACACAGCGGCAGAGCTTCTCTCAATGACTGCCATCCAAACACACCTCGCAGGAAGAGGCACAGCAGCCATGAACTGAGTCAGAGAGAGAAAAGTGTGAGATTTCACAGAGGATTTGGTTGAATTGGGGAGGATGTTCTGGAGCAACAGGGTTGTTTTGATAGGAAGCGCTAAATGTGGCCAGGAGCAGCGGGGCAGCGCTGTTGACAGAAACACCTGACTGTCCCCACCACCTGGACAGGAAGACTTAGTAAATACACACTGTCCATTTCCAAACATCCCCCCTCCAGAGACGCACTGTGTTCCACAAAACAGCAAAGTCTGCCAACAGCAACAGAGCAACAGTCTCCTCCAACTTTCTCATCTCTGCCAAGCCATGTGCAGGCGACCACCGAGCACAGACTCAGGGATGGGGGAGAAGAAATTAAAATAATGTCGTCATCATCATCGTCATCATTGTCCCATTGCAAGCAGTATATGGCTGAATGTTTACCTCTGTCTGGGTCCAAGCTTACCGCTGTCTGTCGATGTATTGACTGCTGGTCTTAGCAGCGTATTGTGTGGTGGGCAGAATGGATCAGTCATGTGGTAGCAAAACCGTGTATGCTTGTGTATGTACGGTCATAACAGGGATGCCTGTGCGCCCATCTTTGTGGTCAGCCACGTGAGGAATCCCAGATATGTGTGAGTGAGCGTCTGGGCTGTGGGGAGATGCCGGCAGCGTGTATGTTGTTATTGTTTTTTTTGCGTTTGTCGGCGGATGGACCAGCCCACCAGTTTACTCCGCCTGGATTTTTAAGGCCCGGCTTCACGCCCAGGAGGGTTTTTTTTGCTTGCTCTTCATTTTAGAAGAAGGTCAACTGGTTGACGACGTCATCCGATAGAAGTTACCGGATCCAATGCAAAAAAGAAATGTCCGGTTTGAAACACGATGTAAGGACTTCATGCAATATTCCACAATATTGGATGAAAGTAACATTGTAATATGTTATTTCATATGATTATTGAATGCAGATTTTCACTAGATGACTAGATGAATCTCTGTTTGGAAAGAAGAAATCTTTCTGGAGTGATTGGGCTGATTTTGTAGGGCGGTGGATCTGCCTAGAAAAGTCCAAACCGTCCTATCTTGAACTTAACAGTTGTATATTTCTGGACAGGCCTTTAAGTAAAACAGCTTAGTAAATAGAGCATGAGCGTAACTTACCAACTGCAATATTGAAAGATTTATTCTTCATTGTCATTCTGCTTGTGAAACATAAAAAAAACCAAAATGCAGTGCTTACGTGTTGGTTACACAAACACCCATGAAAACATAAATACATAAAATATTCATGTTGATAGAAAAAAAGCTGCTATTTTAAAGTGGTATAGAGCTGAGTTCATGTCGTGTTAAACAATGAACACTGCGCTGGGAACATGTGCAGATTTCCCTGACAGTTGTTGTTGGGAATCCCAGAAACCTTGAAGATAGTCTAAACCTACAAGACATGCTGACATGGCGTTAAGTGGTGTTTAGGTAGGTAAAAAGGTACTGAAGGAATTGTTTGGTCTGGAAGTTCCTCTCTTAATATGTGAGGTTCTGTACATGAATATTGAATAATGAATAATGAACTTAGAGATCCTCACTCTGAGCGTGGTGACTCCATTTTCACCCCACTGATATGAATTAATATAAATAATTTAAAAAAAAAAAACCTACTACTACAACAACAAAAACAATGATCAAAACTGGTTAAAATATTGTTTTATACCTCACCAGTATGGTTCCATCTAAAACCAAACTGGTGCGGGTCTTTGGTCACATCAATGGATTGCTTTATGTGTGTCTAGGCTCTGAAAACACTTCTTTGTTATTAGGGTGAGTACAACTGGGCAGTAATCATCAAGGCAGGACACTGTCTGAGTCTTTGCACTGATGAGTGGCACTGGGACACTGTTGGCCTGGGACAGTGAGGTGTTAAATATGTCCTTCAGGACCTTTGTGAGAGCTGGTGTCCATAGTTCTGAGGACCCAGTCTGGGATCAGGACCCACAGCTTTGTTGGAAATGACTTTCTGTGGAGTCCTCTTCAGCTCTGCTGCTGTCACTGGTTGAGGGCTTAGGTAAAAGCGTCACCTATAGGTGGCAGTGGGGTGTAGAAGGAGTTCAGGGCATCGGCTAGCGTTGGGTCCACCAAGCAATGAGCATCGTTTGTGTGGTAGTCCATGATGGTCTTAACGTCAATGGTATCAAAGCAGTCCTGGAGCTTGTTGATATCTGCATTAATGGGTACTGGATTTTTTGTGAGTTGAATTCTTTCTGGGTTTTGAAACGCTTTAATTTTGCATAACAATTGTGACGGCCTCCAAAATCAGATCTGGTCTTCTTTGCTGATTTGAATGAATGATAATGTTGCAACTACTGCAAAGCACTACCCTACCCTTTCCTCCATTTAAATACTACACACAAGTTATGTTGCATTTCTTTTTGCAACTAGTTTTTCTTTTCAGTGTTTTTGTGCAGATTTTTATTTAGCTCTGTTTTATAAGTCAATTGAAATAATGCGTCGTGTAGCTCTAGTTCATATTCATCCAGTATCTTGTACTTAGAATGAACGACATTTAGAAGTAATTTGGGCTGAACAAGTATCTATGTAGATTGCTGTTACAGTCATTTAGTTGCAGTGTCTTCATCTCAATGAAATGAGATTAAATCTGTTACTAAAATCATTAATAACAATGATTAAACAATAATTAAATTAGACTCGGTGCTAATTAAAATTGATCACCACTATGATGTGCCAATTTATTGAGGCAACCTTTTCTTAGCACTTCAACTTAAATTTCAGTGGCTTAAAGGAATATTTTAAGACTTTGTTGAGTTTGGTGTTTGTTTTTTTTCCACCGGTTCCTGTTGGAGTTCACCACAGCAGATCATTTCTTTCCATCCCTTCCTGTAACACACCAACCACCTGCATGTCATCTCCCTCACCACACCCAAAACCTGCTCTTTGATTATATGGGGAATCAAAAACATGCTTCCTGGTCACAGTTCAGTTATGAAAGGCATGTGCAGATAATGATGCACATCAACATGAGTTCTTTCTCTTGCAATAAACTGTTAATGATTTGATATTAACAATCTGGGTCAGACAAGATCCCAAGAACTTAAGTCATAAGATGAGAAGTAACTTTCAGCTTGATAACAATCTGGATTGAATACAGCTCACAAATGAAACAAGGCAAACAGGCTTACAACAAACACCTCAATCACTCATCGAATACAACAGGGACATTACATTATGTTCAAGTTGTACAAACTAATTCTGTACATGAATCTCTAACTCGATGTCATAAGTTGGATATTTGGATTTGAGTAAAAACTTGCACCGCTCAAAGCTGACTCTCTGAGGGCTGGAGGCCCATTTGATACTCAGGGCACTGCTCTATGACACACTTATCTCATGTAGCTCAAAGCTGCATGGTGTCCGCTGTGTTGATGTTGACCCAAGAAGAACTGAAATATGACATGATGGAAAAAAAAACACCAGGGGACCACCATGGGGCTGTACAGTCAGAGGTTCTGTGTGAGAGGTTATATGATTAGCTTGTTTTCTCTTCCAGCTCTTCACTGATGGAACCACCAACAAGCTAGTAGGCTGCTACGTGGACGACAGCCCAGAGGACATGGTCCTGGTCCGAGTGTACGGCAACAAGACAGAGCTGATTGTGGACAGAGACAATGAGCTCAAAAGCTTTCAGGTAAGGTGTGGCTGCCTCAGTGAATCAGTAAGTGATTCAGATTTGTATTGCTCATCTAATGCTTGTGTTTCTGCGTGTCCTGTAGGTGCTCCACGCTAATGGCTGTGCTCCACGCCTCTACTGTACCTTTCAAAACGGCATCTGCTATGAGTTTATGCAGGGAGACGCTCTTGGAACGCAGGATGTCAGGGATCCTTCCTTACTCAGGTCAGGACACACTGTCCCAAGGAGCATTATGTATTAGCCTCAGGAGTATAGACTGTATAAAGAAATGAACAAAGCAAGTAGGTATCAAAAATGAGACCAATCAATAAATGCAAAAAAAGTGCAATTCTCCCAACAGCCACTGGAGCCTTACTCCAAAAACACAGTTCGAAAATCATCATTTTCAATCACGAAATATGTGGTCAGTACATTTTTTCCACAAGTAATTCTGATCTCATTGCTAAAGTCAACTCTTCATAGTGATCTGGTGGTGTGTCTGAGTGTCATTTCATCATGAATTACCGTATTTTGCGCACTATAAGGTGCACCTAAAAGCCTTTCATTTTCTCAAAAACCGACAGAGCACCTTATAATCCGATGCACCTTATATATGGATCAATACTGGTTAATTATGGCTATCGTAGTCAGGGGGTGTATATTGTGATTGCACTAACGTTTGATTTACCGTAGCGGTATCAGACTTTCTTTTACGTGTTTACTGAATCAGGGAAAAGTTCCCTCCACGTTTGTGATGCACTAACTACGTGATAAAAAGTTGCACTACCTGTTGTACCTTGCTGTTGGTAAAAGATAAAACTACGTCACTGACGTTACCTCGGGGAAAAAATAAAACAGCTGTTCATGTAGCTTTGAACTGTGACAAATGGAGTTGGAAATGCATTGTTTTCAACGAAGGCGGCGCAAATACCGGTAAGAGCTACCGGTACGTACGGTACCGTATTGTGAATGTACTAGCTTGTTTTGGAGTGAACGGAGTTGTCGGAACGTTGGTTTGTTTTCTATTAATAAAGTTTGACTGACTGACTTATCTGACTGTTTTGTTGACATTCACTTTAGCGCAGCTTCATCTAGATGGATGATAACACAACCCCAGACACTACAGTAGTTTCTATTCTATGCGCCTTATATATGAAAACAGTTTTAAAATAGGCC
>OOFC01019365.1:0-27057 GCA_900323345.1 Pseudochromis fuscus
TAGCTGTTTTTTTTTTTTCTTCTTCCTCCGACTTGTTAATTAATCCTAACCTCAACAATAACACTAATTGGCCTCTTAGTCAAAAAATAGCAGTTTGACAAATATGTGGATCTTGCAGGGACATTCAGACCCCAGAAGACATTAAAAATTTGATGGAGTACACAAATGCACCATCACACACACACACACACCCCAGCACTGACAAGAGCAGCAGGAAAACAAGGAGGAAGAGAAATACTACAGACACGTCTATCCAAAGGCGAGAGCTCTAACTAGGAGCTAAACTAAACAAAGAAGCTTTGTCTGTGTGTGTTTGAGTGTGTGTCAGGCAGACAAGTTATACCCCCTGCTGTGGGCGGGTTCCCCCAGAGTTAAACTCTTTCCCCTGCTGTGTTGCCTTGTTATCAGCTCTTTGGCTCTTTTGAAAAATCTTATTTCAGTGCAATTTATCCACAAGAGTTCATGAATGTCTGCATCAGGCTCCAACTTGTGAAAAATTCGCATCACTTTGCACATTTTTCTTTTTTTGCATGTGCAGGGGGATTTTCTGAAGCTATCAAAATCAGTCCATCTCTAGAGACAAGTTTATAAAAAGCAGGATTTCAATCTAGATTTGATCTCCAAAGGAGATTTATTCAGTCACGTGTTTCCCCCCCCAATCCCCAAAAAAGCTAAGTTTGGCCTCAGTTAACATCCATCCTTGTTCTGTGTGAGTTTATTCATTTCATAACATGCAGTGTAAGCATATCCTAAACTGCAGCCAGAGCCACATTTGTGCTCTAAAAGATATTCAGCATTGCATTTTCAACAATAACAAGGCCAGCCACAAAAACACACGCTGGTGTTAGTCTGGCGTTGGGATATCTCTTTCTGTCAGAAGTCAGAACTAAAAGCCATCCCGGCGAGCTCGGGAAGCAAAACACACACACAGGTGCGGCTACAGCATAAGATAAGACAATGTAATTACTGTAGGAGACAGTATAGTACACGAGCCAATCACACACACTCACACACATACTGTACGCTATATTTCCAGGCATCCCTCTGCACGCCATGAGGAAAATATGATGGTGTTTTTGTATCTGAAACTGGGCTAACCCAAAAATGACCCGTGCAGTTAGCATTCCTCTCTGCAAGCCAATAGATACCGCCGCTCTCCAGCTAGCTCGTAATTTAATAACCTCCTACCAGAATTGCATATTGCTTTCAATTTGAGGAATAACAATGACAGTGTGATGATGACACCAAGCTGTTAGGAAACTGTAACTGTAATTGCATTTAGAGGTAATTTAGGGCACGTCTGAGCTGACACCAGTGCAGAAGAAGAAGCTTTTTAGTTGTGTCATATATGCAAGAAATTACATTTTTGGTGACACACACTCAGACACACACATGCAATCAATCTTCAGCATCCAGTGTTCATGCAAAGACATTATTGGTCGTTACTGGACATAAAAATATTCAAAATAACTCATTAGCAGGTGTTTTTAAGTTGCATTCATTCATTTTTTCCACATGAATGGGAAAAATTTAAACCAATAGCGACAAAGTGGGAGGGTGCTGAAGCCGACCAATCAGAGAGCAGCCTCGAGTCGGCTTATATACATATTCACAAAGAATTAATAAAGATGGACATGCCTACCAGGCACACTGTAAACGATTCATAGCTCATAATTATTTTTACATTATATAATTACCGTATTTTCCGGACTGTAAGCTGCTACACTTTTCCGACGCTTTGAACTTAAACACCGGTGTGGCTCATGTATCGGCGGCTTGAAGCTCGTACAGTAAAAGAGACATAACAAAACAAAAATGATGATTTAAAAATTCATAACTATGTCAGATCAGTGTATTTTGTTGAAAACCTACACACATGCAGGGTGATAATATCTATCTTATTGGGACTCAGGCATGTCTTACTGCCTTGGTGGAGGTTTGTGTATGTTACCATGACAACATTTTCATTTATAGTGGGATTAATTGTAATTAAATAAATATAATGCCTCATGCAAGCTGAGATATTTAGGATGAGGCCCCATCTTTAAATCTATTAAAATGATCACAGGCCACCCTCAGGTGAGGTCTCCACAGCTTTAACTTCACAGAAGCTCCTGAACATTTTAACCCTGCAGCTACTCCGTCTTTCATTCATTTTATTTTTTTATCTTTAAAATATTCTTAACACTGGACCTTTTATCAATGCACTAGATCGAGGTTGTGTGCATAAGAACTAATACTTTGGTAAATGTCCAACATTTGATGTATTATCCTGTAGAGTCTGGATCTGCGCCCAGATGTCCCACTGGACGCCAACACTATTTCTCTTCAGAAATAACTGAAAAAAGTAACTGGCATCCAGTGTTCTCTGGCTGATATTTAATAGATCTGACAGGTTGCTGTTGATTTTTGATATGACAAATGATTTTAAATAATGCAACAAATCACACCTTATTAGGACAATCCCTGGGATGGAGGCTCTTATTCCAACTACCGTATTTTCCGGACTATAAACCGCTACTTTTTTAAACACCAGTGTTTCTCATGTATCGACAGCACGAAGCTCGTTAGCTTTTTGCAAGCTAGCAAGCTAGGTGCCGCTGATACATTTAGCCTCGTCACATCAGACCCGGTCAGAGTGGACCACATGAAACTGTTTGAATAAATTCAATAGCGGCTTATAGACAGGTGCGCTCAATATTACGGAAAATACGGTAGATGTTCAGCTGGATTCAGATCAGGACTCCTGCCGTTCAGTTCATCTGTGTTATATCTGTTCTCAGGTGTTTTTAGGTGGAGGTTTCAGTTTCCTGTTGGGCTACATCAGAGCTGTCAGATGTTTCACTCCTGATCATCTTCTCCATAACATCACTGATGCTCCTCCATGTTTCACAATGGGAGGTGGTGCCTCACCAAGAAGCTGCTTCATCCTCTCCCAAGATCCCAAGTCGGGATTTCTTCTCTGACCTCAGACGTCACTTTTTAACTTTTCCTACCATCCAAACATCATCTCCTTCAATCCTCCGTCAGCGATGTCCAGAGAGGAGGACGCTATTGTCCCGTGGGCGTTGAATACCAAGCTGCTCGGAGACGGTTTTGCAGCTTTTACCTTGACTATTCCTGCCAATTATTTTCTACCTTATCTCCTTAGACAACTCTCTTTTTTTTCTGTCTTTTGTCCAAGCCCAGCGTGGCGCACACAATGATAACAAACAGCACAATGAGTACTTTTCTCCATTTAAATAGGCTGAATGACTGATGATAAGACCGAGGACACTTGAGATACTAATTGAGGACAATAGCCTGCTTGAAATACCACGACGATCCACTTCTTTATCACCACTTCTGAAGGGGTATCAATAATTTTGTCCAAGCTGTTTTAGGAAATCTTTGTAGAATAAGCAGGAGATCAGCTCTTCACAGCGTCTTTGTTTTCAAGGAGGAGCTTTTTATTTCAACTGAGCAGTGTGTTAGTGAAAGGCTACAACACTTCAATACTTCATGGATTGTGTTTTATTTTCCAGTAGATCTAAAATTAAGTTTGAATTTTCTTTTACTGCCGATTAAATAAAAAGAAAAACATAATTAGCTGCCAGTCTAAAGCACTTTTAGATACACAAAACTGGAAGAAAGTAAATAATTAAATTAGTGAGGAAATATTAATATACATAATGCACTTTGTAGCTACAACTTTTGATGCTTTAATGTTTGTTTTTAAAGTGTTTTTAACTTTCTGCATCTCCAAGGGCACCGCTCATTGTTGTTGCCGGTATCTCTTGATAACAAAAACACAAAACAAATAAATAAATACACCCTTATTCCCACAGTCCCGGATGGGTAAAGAAAGATAGATTTTGTTGGGTGTTTCCAAAATTACTGTCTCTCTCGGAGCCTCACCCAAAATAAAAGTATAAAAGATGCATAGGTTGAGCACTCTGCTTTAAAAGCGACATTAAACTGAAGCATTTAAAGTTGCAGGAGGAGACCAGGATTGCTGCACTTGGATCTCATGATGTTGAGGGAAGCTCTCAGTGCAACAAGCAGTCACCTCGGTAACATCTGTGCATGAACTCAGGCTGCACTCCTATTAGAGCCGCATTAGATGCTTCGTCTCGGCGGAGCGTTCGTCTTGTTTTTCCCCCCTCGCTATGTGTTTGCACGAGGACAGGAAAAGGCGGTGTTTGCTTGAGGGGAAACAGTTCGTTTAATATGGATTCAGGCGCTGGCGCCTTGCGGGCCTGCCCACCGTGGGCCTCTCAGACCTCATTGTAATTTCATTAGCTGCTGCAGCGACAATGAGCGCCACGTCGCATCAACACATCAAACCCCTGGGCCGCCGATACCCTGGAGTCGGCGCACGCGCAGCAGAGGAGAGAGGCTTACATTTCTGCACATGCAACACACAACAACCGTCGCTCACTTTTCACACTCTCTCTCACACGTTCCCACACTCCTCCTCCTCCTCCTCCTCTCCTCCACCCCTCCTGAGCTCCTCTCCCACTGGTGGGTCTCTGGTGGGCACAGGGAGCAGGATTTCTTCTGGGGCTTTCCCTGCCGTTCCCGTTTTAGCACAGCAGTGCTGGGAAGGAGGACACGGTGGAGGGAGAGGGAGTGGAGACGATCGGATCGCCTTTGATATATGGAACCAGCTTTGATGGTCTCTCCCTTCTTCTCACTATAAATAGCGAGCTACAGCTTTAGGGGGAAAAGAAGCGATTGCCAAGAGGGAGGAGGAGGAAGGGAGAATGAGCAGAGGAAGATCCCTGGGGATGATATTGTGTGCTCATAGGTACATGCACACATGCATATACAACAATCTGACATGAAAGAAAGAAAAAAGTTTCCAAAAAAGAGTCTCGATCCTCACTGGCGAAGACGTGAAAATGTTTACATTCGAACAAAATGGCAGGATTTGATGCACATATGTGTGCCGCACACACACACACACACCCGGGTGTGGATGAAGAGGCGTTTAGGTGCCTGGGGCGTGTTGCACAGCACAGAGGTCTGGCTCCTTATAGCTGTGTAGGAACTGCAAATGGAAGGAAGAGCGAGAAAAACCGCACAAGTGCACGCCATCATCATCATCATCATCACCGCGGGCTGAGCTGATGGACATGACAGCATGTGATGGCACAGAGTTCCTCTATAAAACACTTCACATGTTCAGCCCATGAACCTGAAACTTAGTAAGAACACTTCAGATCTTCAGAGCATCATGTATCTTTTCACATCAAGCTAGGAAAGTTTAGAGGTAGAAGCTTTTACCATACAGCAACTCAAATTTTTCACTAGCTTGCAAAAACCCCATTATTATTGATATGTTATTCATTCCTGCTTTGTTTCCTTTCTGTTTTTGTGTATTTTGTTTGTTTGTTTTTTTGTAAGAATTTACATCAACTTGATGATGCAATAAATACCGTATTTTCCGGACTATAAGCCGCTACTTTTTTCCGACGCTTTGAACTTAAACACCGGTGTTTCTTATGTATTGGCGGCACGAAGCTCGTTAGCTTTTTACAAGCTAGCAAGCTCCGTGCCGCTGATACATTTAGCCTCGTCACATCAGACCCGGTCAGAGTGGACCACATGAAACTGTTTGAATAAATTCAATAGCAGCTTATAGACAGGTGCGCTCAATAGTCTGGAAAATACGGTAAATTTGGGGGGTTTTCTGTTTGTTTGGTTTTTTGTTTGTATTTCAGACCCCAGGAAGACTAGCTGGTGCTATTAGCTAATGGGGATTAAAAAATAAATAACTAAATGTTTCCACGGCATTTGTACTTCATGTTTTTCGTCTAATAAGTTGTTGTGTGTACATACAGCACTCGTTTCACCAGCATCTGTTATTTAGCATCGTTATGGAAACACTACATCTCTAGGACAGGTTGTTTTGTGTGTGTGTGTGTGTGTGTGTGTGTGTGTGTATTACCCAAGAAACAAATGATCACATTTCAGGCAACATCAGAAAAAATAATCTTGTCAGAAAAAATCCACAACTTGCAGACAGTGTCACCATTCACCACAAGAGGGCACCAGTGTTCAGTCTCAGTCTCTCTCAGAGGTTGGTGCTCTCTGGGTGCTTTCTCTTTTATTTTTCATAAAGATTCAAACTCTAATTTGTGTCCCCAGCCTCTACCATGAGCATAGCAGCAGCCTGTGATGAGAAAGTATCCAGCTGCAATAAAATATAAATATATCTACAAGCTTTCCTGGGTTTAAAAATGTTTTGCTGGAATTCGAAGTAAATCCGTTTACATTTGACTGAAAGGCCTTTTACTGCTCCCAAAAAATCTATTCAGTCAAATCAATGGGTAAATGTGTTCAAAGAACTATTGAAACAAACCTTGATTTCCATTCTGAACAGCTTCCGGTCCTCGACCCAGCATGCACCACATCACATCTAACCTCACAACAGGCTGCCGGTGACGCAGCCTCAACAACCACCACCACCGCAGCAACCGGAAAGCGATTCAATCTCCGACCTGCTTTACCCTGCTCCCCCTCGCAGCCAGACTTCAAACCTGTCGCCTCCCTCTCTCGCTAACACTCTCACATGTACACAAATCAAATGTAAACATGCAGACGGCGTGTCTCCATCAGCCGCCGGCGACGGGCAGGTGGCAGCTCAAGAGTGCACCGCCTCATTTTTACCACCCAGAAACAAATGACCAGTCCTTTCACTTCCCCGCCCCGCCGCCACGCCGTCCCACCTAATCGCTTGTCGTCGGCGAACATGACAGAGCTTCGCCTCAAGTTATGATCCTGGATGATGACACACTTAGAGGCCGGCGAGGGAAGTTAGCGCCGCGATAGATTGATACATTTGTCGCTTCTCTGAGGACTCTCACCCGCCGCCGCCACCACCACCAATAAATGACAAATGAGTTTAACTGCCACCGTTAAAGGCATTTATAATATTGATCTTGCGAGAGTCAATAGCCAGCTCTATGCTCAGGCACTCATAATATTACTTTGAGCAGTGTGCACACGCGCATAAATACATACAGAGGCGCTCGCATACAGTCTCTAAAAAACAAAGGGAGGGAAATCAATGGACAGTGGTGCTGCTGGGGGGAAGACTAATGTTCCCAACTAATGAAAATAAACACATTAGGAATGTACGGCGTTAACCGACCTCTGTGTTGACCTCACTCCATCTTGACACAATTAATCCCTCGTTAAGGGGGTAATTGTTTGCCACTGCTCATATTTATTGTTGATCATAGTGGCGAAGGTGCCCGCTGTGTCTGAGACCAGGGTGAAGCCCGTAAACAACACACACACACACACACACATCTACATCCACGTGCTCCTGGATGTGTGTGCTGTAGATAGCAGCGGTGGTCCTGAAGCGCCCGTGCCCCAAGTTGCCAGAGGCAGCGATCGATAAGGAGAGGGAGCAAGTCGGCACAGTCTCTAATTGAAATGAATTTGGCGGTGGATAGATAAACGATTGGACATGTAAAGAGAGAACGAGGATGAAACGGGAGGGTTCGTTGGAGGAGGAGGAGGAGGAGGAGGCGAAGAGATTGAGATTTTTTTCACCTTTTCTCTCAAAGGGTAAATGTCTGGGGAGTCTTCAAATGAGAAATACGGTCACTTTATCATTGGCAGCAACCAATAGGAATTTTACACACGGCCCGAATCAATCACGCCGGGCTTTAATACGGAAAGGGTTGAATGGAGTAATATTTGCACAGCGTAATAACGCTGTTTCTACATCCTGCCCATTTGGTCACTCGAGTTCGATTAGAGGCTCAAACACTCATTACGTCCGTGCCACTGTATCCCTGTGGCAACCTTTCCTGTCACTTCAGCTGCTGTCATGCCAATAATAGGCTTTCATTTAACTACTGATGAACTACCATGTTGCTCTGCTGAAGCTGCTTTGGTGCAGATTAAAAACAACAGCGAGACGAGGAACATATCATATTTTTATCATTTTGCCGACTGTTTAAAACCACACTGTGTATTTTTATCATCAAACAGAACATAATCAGATGATTGACAGCTCTGCTTTCTGCGGGGATAACAGGCATGTTGTCTGAGGTCAGGCCTGTCGCCATGCACGTGTTCCTCCGTGGAGTCTGGCGCTGAGGTTCAGCCCCGACAAACATGTGATCTTAACCTCTCTGACAGAAGGAGTGTGCTAGCATGCCTGGCGTGACGCTATGTGTGCAGAGGAATCAATGTGCAGGCTGCCATTCCTCTGACTGCACAGACACAGAGGAGGGGATGCCGTGTAAGGCAGGGGAGGAGAAAGGCCGGAAAATTGGGGGTGCAAAAGTAAAGGAAGCAGACAGGGTGAGCAGGTACACAGCAGGTGTCCTGGACTATTTGTGTCAGTTAGACAGAGGGGTCGTCCACCTGAGAGGACTCGCGTGGAGACAAGATGCTCTTCCCGGGCGGCCGCTCACCTACATACGCAACATAACATACACACCCACGGTGAGCACTGGATCCAAGAGCGACTCCTTCAGCTTTCACTCACCTTGTGCGTTTGAATGATGTCTGGTTGCAGGGGGTTTGGAAAGGGGTCAAAGGTTAAGAGGGGGTAATGATGAGGAACAATGCTCGCGCAAGGACTCGTGCACTACACCTCATTGTGGGAGAGATGTCGTATGTGAGTGTATTAACCAATTCTCTATGTTTTAAGTTTGTTTTTTAGAAAAGCTTTGGAGATTTGAGTCGATGTTTAACAATGAAATGATGAAGACAGATAGAGATTAACTAACCTGGGAAGAGGAGAAGAAGGTCCAAACCAAGCCATCAATGCCACACAGGAACATGAAGAAAAAGAAAACAGAAAAAAAAACATCAGTAATTGACGATCCTAAATGTGAGGAAAACATTTGACGGGTTAACTGTAAGTCAACAAGAACAATGGCCCCTGTCATTACCGCCACATGACTTGATCTTGTATTAATTCCCTGTGATCATCACCATTTATCCAAACAGACACTTTATTTGTTTTGGTAATGATTTCTGTTTTATTCCCAATTATTCAACCAATCGCCCAATTAAAAGAAGTAATAATCAATCAATCAGCTGCCCACGGGCTAAACTGCCTTGACAGCCTAATTTGGTCGGTCATCACGGGAACCTGACCACGGCAACATATTTGCTCGGCGGTAGCCACGAGAATGACCACTTTATTCAGCCATAATTAAAACATGCTGTGCTTTAAGTCCACCGCAAAATGAAGCAAATTAAGCGTCGGAAAATGAATTACCATGAAACTCCAATGAGAGGGATGATGGATGACAGCTGTCTGCCACTCCTGACAGTTTTTACATTTGACTTTCTAATTAATGTGGGGATTTAATGTGTTTGTTAATTCTGTCAATAGCAATTATGTCTCTTTTGGCTGTCTTTGCCACACGCATGTGCCCGATTTTATGCTAATGTACTGTTCTGTATGTGCCGGAGCCATGGCTGCCAAACGAGCCCGGCCAGCAAATGGGCTTTGGCTCCCCTCGGAGAAGGCGCTATGCTGAATATACATAGCGCGGCATATGAATTCTAGACAGCTCTGCACTGTTGTATGCTTAAGGAAATTGGCAAGTGACTTGGGGAAGTGAATTGAAAATGGTTTGTTGGATGAATGTTGGGAATGGATCGTGTTTACAGAACAATGCAGATTAACTGATGGTGATATTAAATGGAGAAAACAGGAAAATGATGCAGCGGCGTTACGCTCGGTATTATATTACCAATATTACATCCACCTGGGTTGATTCGCTCCGTATCAATTTCTATCTAAACCAAAAAACACAGCATGATAAACTTGTTTGATCTGCATTATCACTCAGCACTTCTGTCTTGACACTGTTTGAGTGTACAGTCTAAATAAGAAAAAAAAATAAAAGTTTCTTGTGAACACTGAGTCCTTGGGCAAACTTTTGTAATAAGGTTGCAGTCTTGGTACTTTTTGGAGGGGGACAAAGACAAACCCTGCTTAGTCAGCATTCCCTGCCCAAGGACAGAGGGACCATGGTTGAAGAAGAAGTGAGGGAGATAGATTTAACTTACTGTGGGACAAGTCCCCTGCTACCACCCACTCCTCCTCTCCTCTTTCACCTGGCCTACCGCTCTCTCGTGTGATATCAATCCCCTGTCTGACCCTCTGTCTTCCATACCCCCCCTTCCCTGCACACACACACACACACACACACACACACACACACACAAACACGCAGAGAGCATCAATCACACAGCTGCTGCTACTTTAAGTGACTCACTTGTGACACTAAAGGTGTGACTGTTTCTTTTCACTGAGGCTCTTGGATGTACAGCTGCAGATTATTTTAGTAATCGAATAATGTATTGATTACTCCATCGATTACTTGAATAATTGGATAAGAAATGCTTGTTAAAGTGTGTGAGTGTCAAATGATAAAAATTTGCATGAGGGTGGTTTGTCGGGCGGTGGGTTAGCTTAATTGCTAGCAGAATCCCAGACTAATGTGTGCTTCCTGTTAATGTGGTATTTTAAACAGGAAGTGCTTCAGTGAAACCTACTTCCTGCAGAGTGTGCGTAATACTTTGTGTTGGTCGACTGTCCGTCTTGGTTTTTTTGTAATCACATTTCCCATCGAGAGGTCAACGTCCTATTTAGCCTTTAAAACTAAACGTAAAAACCAAAAAGTCGTCACTGTGCTTCCACTTCTTCTTCTTCTTCCTGTCTGTTTCTGTGAATAATGTAAACAGTGGGAGCAATACTGCCCCCACCACTTCCTGTAGGGAACTGCAAGTACAGATGAGATTTTCCCAGCTGGTATTTGATGTTACCTATAACAAAAACAATAATATGATGCATCAACTCTTGAATTTTCACGTCGATGAAATTTTAAAATCGACATCATTGATTATGTTGAATGATCATTGCAGCCCTGCTTGGATGTTAGTGGAAGTGTGATCATGTAAAGAGGATTTAAAGCAAAACAGAAACATTTTGCTTTTATTTACTTTTTCAATTCATCCAAACAGACACAAATTAAAGCTACTTTCAAACAACAAAGTGATTCTTAAAAAACTTTACCAATGATTGAAAATCATTTATGAATAATTTATAGTTTAGTGTAAAGCAAAGACTGTGTATGGTAACAGCAACAGGGGCTAGAAAATGAGGCAAAAAGGTGCAATACTCCCAATGGCCACTAGATGTTGGCTCATTCACTTCAGTCCAAAACTCATCAAAAGTCATTTTCAATCATGAAATACTCAGTCAGTGCATTTTTTCTCAAGTTATTCTGATGTCATTCACTAAAGTTAATTCTTCTTATCAGTGATCTGGTGTGAAGTGTTGAACTCAAGTCTAACACACATCGGGGAGTGTCCTCGGGTTTAGGGTCAGCCCCGCCTCCTTACTCCTCCTATCCAAATATGGTCACTTCTGGTTCCAAACAACCAACATGGCCACGATCAAATGCCGATCTCCTGACTTCAAAAGTTCACAAACCAACAGGTGATGTCATGTTAGCTTTGTCCACTCAACACACTGCGATACGGCTGAAATGTTCAGTAATGTAATGTTCAGAAAAACGTATCTTTCCTGAAACGTGATGCAGTTTTTTCGCTACTCTGCAGAATATTTACACCTGTCCACGCATGAATATTCATAACTAGAAAGCACTGAGGGAGCGCAAACCTCCACCAAGGTATAATCCGGCTGTACTGATGCTGTAGACTGAACAGTGGCGCCCTCTGGTGGTGAAATAGCAACATTGTCTTGTTAAAATCAATTTTTTTTTTAACATCCCATCCTCTGATCTCGCCTAAAGTTTTTATCAGTTGTTTCTTGGGTAATACACATTCTGGACTAGATCGGCCCGATTGTTTTTCCCCACTGTTGCTGACAAACACACAAATATGCGAAAACATAACCTTGACCAAGGTGATAGGAAAACTGTCACAACTTTATATTCTGTAGCTCTGGCATACAAAATATTTTACTGGCCACACACTGAAATACGATTTGCATTTTTTACTTGTAGATTCTTGGGAATTCACTGTTTGATGTTTACAGGATTGTTGTTTGCTTTGGCTGTTAGTTATGCTTACTCATACAAGTGCTTTTTATAGCATAAGTACTGTATTCATAATCGCATCTTAAACAGGCTTCTCCCTCAGAAAATATGGCGAGAAACACAAAAGAGACAAAGACAAACCAACAGGAAAGCATTTTGGGGAGCTGTTTTTAGCTGAAGAGGTCCCAGGTTGGTATGAGAGACGAGGTTTTGTAGTTGGAGAAGCGAGAGGGAAAAGCAAGCCGTACCTTGCAGACACAGTACATTACTTTTTCATCAGCACATGCACTCCCCTAAGCCTTGGTCCATGGGGGTGTGCGTATTGAATCACAAGTGTGGCCCGGGCTCTCTCCCCTGCACTCTCATATATTGCACACCGTAGGAATGGAGGGCACGGTTAACTCATATAAAGCCACAAACCCACAGGATGCTGTCAAAAACTGCAGACAAATACAAATAAACAGCGGCCGAGAGATGTGCATACATCGCATAAAACACACCCAATAACACGAGCCGCGTGGGAGAGAAAACTACAAACACACACAATCAAAGTCACACTTTGCACCGTAGCCATCTTCATCACATCACAGGAAACTAAAATGTGACTAATAAGACTCAAAGAGGAGGCGAACGGTAGTGTGAAGAGCTCTGTGTGTGGTTGTTTACAAGCCTGGAGACCGAGGAGCTGCCAGGACATGAGCGCCATGTCAGATTTACAACTTAACATTAAAAAAAAAAAACCTTTTTGTGTCCTTGACAAAGTTATCAGTGTGTAATTACTGCTTACTTGCTCTTTATTACATATCTGGCTTTACCCGATAAGTCCCAAGAGGCTGTCTCCCCATGTGTGACATCAAAGTATAGCTGTTTAAATCTACAATAATAACCTCACAGGCCAGGTATGATTATGGGAGGTAATTTGTCGTACTTATTTTTGCTGGTTTCCTATAGCCTGGAGAAATGCTTCCAGAGTAGATATGAGAATGTCCATTATTGCTACTTAAGAGAGTGGAGAAAAGGAGCTTGTAGGCGAGCTAGGGAAGCGGAGGAGAAGTCAATCAAGACAGGAAGGATGTTCATTCTCTCTCTCTTCTTCTTTAGTGGGCCATAAAAGCTAACGGGCCCAGAACAGCGCTCACCTCGGAATCGCCCAATTGCTTTTTTTCGCTTTTCCCCCCTCGCGCCTCCCCTCCCTCCGCTCCTCAGACAAATTGGCATCCTGGACAGAGGTGAGGGTCATAAATAAGGAAAACGGTAGTCATTGTCACATGCACACACACACACACACACCGTCTCTCATGCATGCACAGCTCGAGGCGCTTTTACCTCCTTCCTCTCTGTAGGCACACACACACACACGATCTCGAGTATAACACGCTTCAACAGAGGACCTCCCCAGAAATGGTCATCACTCTTTTTTTTTTTTTTTTTGTTTCCCCCATCGTGTTACCACAGGTGGAGGGGTGGGGGTGAGCAAAACTTCTAAAAATACAGTCCTACGGAGCAGTCGGTCGCACTGCAGAGGTTAAACAATCCGAGAGCTGCAGGCAATCATTCAATTTAAAACGCACCGGGAGCCCTTGGGGCGCGAGGGGAGCAGGACGCATAAAGAAATTTAACAACTCAATGTTTTACGGCCCACGAAAATGAGATCTGAGTACAGGAGCGGGGTGCGAGCGTGGAGAGCTTGCTGTGTGCGCCGTACACACAAACCATCTGAGAGGAAGTAAAAAAAAAAAGGAGGTCAGCCGCTGAGTGTTGAGTTGAGCTCATGACCCCTTCCTTAGGACTAAAGCACGCCGCCGCCACAGCGAGGTAGCGGCGTAAGAGGGAGAGGGGACAACAAATCAAGTCGTCTAGTACTGCTTGCTTTCTCTTTTACCCCCAATGCAACATTGTTGTTTTGAAATTTACAAATGGAGTTGTTTCAGGTGTTAGGAAGCAAACAGTCAGCACCAGGTATGCTCCTCGTCTGGCACAGTTTAATAAATCATTGACACTTTTCACCACAAGGCAATCCTGATGGGAGCTGACCCTTGATTCAACCTGAGACAACAACAACAAAAAAGAACAATCAAGAAGCGATGAGACAAGACAGCGAGTGACAAACAATAAAAACAGACATCCAGGAAGTAGGAAATAAGCAGAGACAGGCTGATAAAGGCAGCACAGAAGAAGAAGAAAAGACAGTGATACATACAGATAAAGACAGGCGAGAAAAGTTGAAACCCGGACAGACAGACGGAGGGTTTAGTCAAGCCTAGGGAGGACACGGCGCAGCTAACCAGCGCGAGCTAGGAACAGGAGAGTGTCACATGAAATGAAGGCAAGCGCACAAGACGAACTGTATTTTTAAAGACTTGAGAGGACAGTAGGTGGTGAGGGGTAGTTCAGGAGACAAAGCTGGAGAGGGAGGTGAGGCTCCAAAATATTTCTATTAAATTTTTACTGCTGTTTTCTTCCAGTCACGTTTTTTGCAGGCTTGTTGTTCTGCAGAGTTAAATATTGTTTACCGTATTTTCCAGACTATTGAGCGCACCTGAATTTATTCGAACAGTTTCTTGTGGTCCACTCTGACCAGGTCTGATGTGACGAGGCTAAATGTATCAGCAGCATGGAGCTTCCTAGCTTGTGAAAAGCTAACGAGCTTCGTGCCATCAATACTTAGCCACACCGGTGTTTAAGCTGCAGGGTTCAAAGCGTCAGAAAAAAGTAGCAGCTTATAGTCCGGAAATTACAGTAAATACATTTATTTAACAGCTAACGTGTCTATATAGTAATACTTTAAAAGTGAAACAGTTTACAATACAATGTTATGATTTCAACTCTCAATAAAGTTTTTGAATAAGGTCTCTGATTTCCAGGCTTAAAGTTGTTTCACAAATTATTGCAAATATAAATAATTGTACTCATGTAAAAAAAGTAACAAAAAAGTCGTCACTAAACTTTATTTAATTCCAACAATGATGCAATAAATACCGTATTTTCCAGACTATAAGCAGCTACTTTTTTCCGACGCTTTGAACTTAAACACATGTATCTCTGTTTCAAGCTAGCAAGCTCCATGCCGCCGATACATTTAGCGTCGTCACATCAGACCCGGTCAGAGTGGACCACATGAAACTGTTTGAATAAATTCAATAGCAGCTTATAGACAGGTGCGCTCAATAGTCCGGAAAATACGGTATTTGAGATGCAGGCAGTGGCAGGAAAATAACAAACAGTTATGATGAATGGAAACATCGTTCCCTGTCTCTTTAACATCCGCATTAACATCAACTGTCTTTCTCCACTACAGAACATGTATGTGTGTCCAGAGGAGGAGTCTGTCCTCATGACCTCATTTGTCTCAACCCTGTCTGCTCTCTCTGTCAAACAAGGTTTTTACAAACACTGGGAATTACCTTCATTTACATGCATAGAAAAAAAACTATTTAGATTGTAATAGTGATAAATGACTGTTTCTCTGCAGTGGAAAACAAAGAGGAGTTTGATTTCAGAGCACTTAGACTGGACTGGCTGAGATTACAGGTATGTGTGTTTACTACTTTGTGTTGGATGTCACATAGATTTTAATTATTTGACAAATGAATGTCTGAAGTGTGGGGCGGACTCCACCTTTACGTTTTCTTCATCCTTTGTTTTAGGCCTACACAAGTGTGAATAAGGCCCCTCTACCACTGAAGGACTATCCTGACCTCGCAAAGGTGATGAACATGATCCAGTTTCACACCAGGATGGTGGACAGTGTGGAGGAACTGCTGCATGAGACGTCTGAAGTGTCCATCCTCTGGTCAGTGTCTCATCTTCTACTAAGACAAGACAAGCATGAAGCCTTTCACCTCTTTGTGAACAGCCTCTCCTCTGTCTTCCAGCTTCTACCCACGGGTGTTTGAGAAGATGTTCAGCCAGAGCAGTGAGGAGATGACGATGAAGCGTTACCTCATGGCCTTCCCGTCCGTCTGTTCCCACTTCAATCAGTGTGGACACCCTCTCTGCCCAGAAGAGGTCAGTGTTCAGTTATGTGTTGACCAGGCCATAAATCAAGGAAGAGTGAAGACACTTGCAACCAGAAAAACTCAAGACCTCAAGATGAGTGACAAAACGATCAGTAAAGAAGACTTCACCTCATTACCAGGACTGAAATCATCAGCTCCTATTTTCAACAGGAATACATCTTTCCATCCATTTGTACATACTTCCCTGTGTGTTCAGCGTCAACATATGTGCACAGTCACACGCTTGTCACCATGCATTTGTTGCGTCCTGTGTGTGCAGATGGAGGCGATGGAGAAGAAGAGTCTGCGCCTGTGTGTCACCTTCTTGGAGCAGATAGCCAAGCAGACCAGCAGTGTTGTGTTAGAGATATGTGCCGAGCAGCGCAACCTCAGTGACCAGGTAAAGTCCCAGTCTATTTCAGATGTAAAAAACCCCAAAACTAATTATTGAGATTGATTCTGCCAAAAGTCCGTATCCTAATATAATCACACCAGCCGCAGCTTGGCACCAGAGTGTTTAGCTGGAGGCAGCAAACAGAGTTGGGAATTTGAATAAGATGATAAGACAGGTCTAAAACTCTGCAGTTGATTAATGTGGTGTTGTTTCTGTAATCCCCTGAGGAAAATATGACGACGGCTCACTTTTCCATTGAATTCTAGCAATGTGGATAAAAAAGTCGACTTTGAGAATGTTATCCAATATTTGCTTGCCCTGGGTTTCATTCCCACTCCCCCACCCACTTCTTCTCTTCTTCATTGCGTCCATTTTTTTCCACTTGATAACCCTTTAGTTGCTGCCTAAACACTGTGCCGAGAGCATCAGTGCTGCCCGCCATAGAAAGCAGAAGAAGCCGTTGCCAAAAAAAGGAGAGGTCCAGAAAGAGAAGCCAGGCGCAGAGAGCCTGAGGAAAGACCGGACCGTCGCCACCAAGTCAGCCTCTCCTTTTGTTTCCTGATTATTACCACACTTCTCTCTGCTCATACTGTCTCCATGTTGATTATACTGATTTAACTGATATTTGAACTAAAATTAAGGAGTGAGAGTAATTGATACACTCCTGTATTTTTTTATGCTCTGCATTATCATCAGAGCTTGTTCATGTTGGGTTCTGGTTGCACACAGCAGGGTTAGGTTCACACAGTTCAAGTTGGTTTAAAAAGTCTAATGTCTGTGACATTTTCAAATCATCTCCCTCACCCCACGAGTCGTTTCTTGCCTTAAATCACTAAGACGACAGGATGAAAAGGCTCCTGCCCTCAAGGAATAATTGGTTTTGAACTTTATTACCCTTCAAGTTGAATCAGTGAGGGTGGACAGATACTGAATCAAGCCAGTAACGCTCAGAAACAAAAACACCTCCCCCTATTACACAGAACCACACAACAGACTTGTTGGCAGCACATTTTATTTTGGAGTTTCATTGTTTGATCATATTGTGTGTATAGTTACACTAAAGAGTTTGCTGGGAGAGAAAAACAGTTGTAATTCTGTCTTTAACGTCTCTGTTTTCCTCCCCTCTCCCTTGGTTCATGTGATTTTACAATTGCCCAACATGTTTATTACCTTATTTGTCTGAGAACTGAACATCCTCAATAAAGTCACTGTCAAAATATTTGTCCTGACATCCTAAAGACTTGTATCCTCTCTCTCTCTCCATCTCCTAGTGTGGACAAGTTGCATCTGATGCTGACAGAGCTCTGCTCCTCCTACAGTCTCTGCACTGACTTTATTGTCTTCGACCACATCGTCGTTCCTACAGAGTTTCTCCTTTCTCATCTGGAGACACGCCTCTCTGAGTACGCTGAATGGGGATGGGAGGGATTATGTTTTTTTGTTTACATAAATGAAAATGATATAATGAGACATGAAGGTGCAGAAAATCCCCTGAAGTGACACTTGCAGATTTTTCTCCCTATTGTGTGCATCTGACGACATGACGCTTAATAACCGCTGTCAAAAAATATGCTAATACTGACATCTAAGCCAGCTGTCATTATAAAAGGAACATATTGTTTCATCTGCAACTGCACAGATACAGTACGCTGTGCTGGTGTACCTCTGTGTTATCATTAAGCCATTACTCTGTATTTTTTTCTTCAGCTGACTTTTTCATACAAATCAATAACCAGCAGCTTTTACACATCTGTTAAGTGTGCTGACCCTCATGCTGAATATTTAACCCAAAAAGTCAAATCACTGAATCTGACCAAGATTTGACTGAGCATTCAGAAAAGTAAACATCACCTCTTGGTGCATTTCTCATTTACTGATCTGCACCCAGTAATTTTTTTTGTCCTCCACACAATCAGAAAATCCTTTGGAGCTCGGCTGTTGTGAAATGTCTTCACCATCATCACTGTAATGATCCCTGGCTTTACTATCTGATTGCTTCATGTCAAGCTGAGTTGCACCCACTTAAAAATCTGACCAGGCATCCATCAGGTCCCTCCCTTGGTCTGTGTCATTTCAGAACTAACTGCTGTTTATATGTCGGGGGGGTGTTGGTACCAGGGAAACCGAATGTTTCTGTGTATATGTTCTGCTTAGTCTCCCTGTCTTAGCTGATGATTATCTCCCCTGTCACCTTAAAATTAGCGCCCTCAAGTAGCAGCATGCTTGTAGTAATTGGCCCTTCTGTGGACAAAATTGTAAACACAGCCAGGGAGAGAAAGTGAGAGAATAAAGGGGCCCTTACAAAAAAATAAATACATTTACAGTGAAGCCCCAAAGCAGTGAAAGCTCAGACCTAATGAGAGTAGTGCCACAGTCCCCATGGCTCGTTTAACCTGTTCTGGGGTCCTATTTGTACACGCTCAGTCCACTGCAGCCCGGTGACAAGTGACGTCATGTTTCTCCAGGATCATCGTGAGAATGGCTAATTACAACCAGACCACCCAGGAGATATCCCGTCCCTCTGACCTCCTGGCAGGGGTGAGAGCCTACACAACCAATCTGCACAGCCTCTCCAGCTACATCAATGTGGACGTCACCCGGCTGGTGAAGAGTGTCCTGCTGCAGCAAACACAGCCACTGGACTCCCACGGAGGGCAGACTGTCACGACCGTCTACACAAACTGGTGTGTGTGATATATAGGTGTATCTACAGTATGACGCATGCAAGCAGCAGCCACAGCTAAATATATCCGTCATACACAGAAACATAGCAGACGTTTAAACCTGTCTTCCTTTTACCCTCTTTTTGTTCCTCAATTCATCAACTTGAATTCGGACTTGTTGTAAAAAGCTGAGAATATTTTTCTTCTCCTATTTTGTAACTTTGTTTTCCTGCTCCTCAGGTACCTGGAGAGTCTTCTGAGGCAGGCCAGCAACTCTCTCATCGTCCACTGTCCCACGATGCACTGCTTTGTCAGCCAGACTACTGACAACGAACAAAGTTTCAGAGCAGAGGAGTTCTCGGATCTATCAGGTCAGCCACAGAATCTGATCACAGCGACTTAATCTGCAGACAACGTTGATGTGTGAGAAGTTAGAAGTGCTACTCTTTGCATAATCACAATAAAGAAGAGACTGAATGATATACCAAACAATACAAAAGCAGCCCAGGAAGTGGAGATGTGTTAAGAATAGTTTTACTGCAGGTTGAATTGTGGATAAAGTAATTTTAGGTGACCTTTATCAGTGACATGCAGTCCTCAGTATCCACAGCAACGACTTTTGAGGTTGAATTATGTTAAGCTATAAGGGTAACTGTATATTATAAAGGAACCTGTAGTCATGTGGGCGTAAAAAGTTTAGTTTATTAGTTAATTTGTCAGGGACCATATACAAATACATTAATCTTTCAAAGAAAAGATGCTTTGTTTCAGATTTAGCTATTGCTAATTTCCATCTGCAGTCCCTGGGCACGTACACACAACATTAAAATACACATTACAAATCACTTACATTAATACCATTATAACTCATTATTAACATTAGCTCATCAATAATATTTCTAATTTCACCTCCACCAGACCATCTGGCTGAAATTCATTCAGATACTAAAATACTTTTCTTTACATAAAACATAAAAACTACAATCAGCAGTTTGTGGACTGATGCTGACACAGTTGTTTATGAAGCATGTGTTTCTTTAAGTGAGGAGAAAAGGTGTTGAGGTCTACAGACAACTTCAGACTGTCTGGTTCCACTGTTTAATGGTTTTAAATGAAAAGACTGCCTGTGCAAAAGTGGAGGATCTTTTTGGGACGGCACGATTTCTATCTCAACTCATCTGTCTCACAAGATGTCTCAGCTTGTAGATGTTGTTCACTCGTGCAACACCACATGCAGAAGCAGCTCAGGAGGATGAGGAAGCGTGTCATCGTGGTGTGGTGTGGTGTGGTGTGCGGTGTTTTGTTCTTTCACACCACACGTCATGCAGTTTATTCTGACTCCGCCTGACTCGTGTAAACTTCCCTATGGCTTATTGTCTCCCCCAGTCTCTGCCTCATAACTATTCCAGCTTCACTCGTTTGTCTCCCTCCAGACAGCCTCCTCTTCCACCTCCACGCTACCTCGTAGGAGTCACAGCAAACCTCCTCCTGACTGCAGGAAGGCTGTACTCACTTCACCACAGCCCTCGGCTCATGCACACACAAACAAACGTGGACAATACACATGCATTCACAGTGGGAGACTGCTGCACTTCAATAGATGCACACACACACACACACACACACACACACACACACACACACACGCACAACACAATGTCATCACAGTTGTCTATATTTATTCCTTGGTGAGGTATCTGCCTGACTCACAGTGACTCACTCGCCTGTCCATTAGCTATGTCCGGTTTTATCCACACATCTTTATCCATCCATATTCATTCAGATGTCAAGCTGAGCGAGAGGTCCAATAGCTGCAGTTGTCTCTGTCTCATTGATCTAATACTATTCACAAATCAACTGCAATCTGTGCCTTTTCTTTCACATCTGTTTCAATTGCACAGTCCAAATTTTTGGTTCAAGTAAAAACACCATGTTGTAAAGAAACAGCACATCACCACTCAGGCCCTCCTCTGTGAATTTATGCTTTCGTGAAATCAGCCTCACTTTAAGCTTCTGTTGATCTCCCTCTAATTATAATGATCCTTAAATTATTGATATCGACTTCTGAACAGAGTTACACGCCCTGGCAGAGCTAATTGGTCCATATGGCCTGAAGTTTCTCAGCGAGAACCTGATGTGGCACATCACCTCTCAAGTCAGCGAGCTGAAGGTACAGTATGATGCAATGAGCTGGTTTTAAATATGTAGATTAGTGACCTGTATTCATGGGTGTATAAGTAAATGTAGTTGTAGTCGGAGCTGGTCCTTTTGATGCAGTTAGATCTGTTGCTTTAGCTGTTTTGTCGACTTTTTCTTTGTGGCAGACAAAGCAGTAAGTGTTGTAGTTTGGCTTGTGGAGCCCACAAATTATCAAGCTGGAGTGCACTTATCACAGCTTGGTAGGAACACAAAGGCAGAATGAAGTTGCAACACAGCCTGTACACAGACTTCACTCATTGCTTGTTTTTCTTAGATCTATTTAACAGCAAATGCTGATTTTAAGAGAATTGTATATTTTTGTGGCTTAATATGTTTAAAACAGTGTGTGTCAAAAAGTATTAGCTTAGTTTTTATTAAATATCTAAACCTCCTTCCAGACACATACTTGTAAATCCGAGTATTTTTAACTAAAATCTTTTCTGAGCATCAATCGATCTTTATTCTGTCAGTTGTTTGTAACTTTTTTTTAAACATTAGGTCAGCTCGTACAAGAGACCAGCTCACACTGCTGTACTGTGCCAGCCTCCCCACTTTGACACCTATGATTGAAGTGAGGAGTTGCAGAATGTACTGCCAGACAGATCTGTCACAGCTATGACCTCTCTCCATTATAACTCCCGACCGACGGTGGCTTGTCGCTTATTCCACTTCCTTCTCTTCTGTTAGAAAATGGTGATTGAGAACATGGACACCCTGGTACAGATGAAGAACAACTTTGATAAGCCCGAAGAAATGGTCAATCTTAAAAAGAGGCTGACAGGTGAGAAGTGGAGAGAGGAACGTGGGAGGAGATAAGAGGACGAGATGTGAGGGAGGAGGCGAAGGGGTTGAAAGGAGTGTAGAAAAGTGAGACGGGAGGAGATCTGATACAAAGTAGAGGCTGAAAAGAAATAACATGAGACAGATCAGAGGAAGACTGACAACAAAAGAGTGAAGGAGGAAAACTATCACTGAGTTACTTTAACCAGAGACCATAATCATTTCTGTAATGACTGACATGCAAATCATAAATTTCTAAATGAAACCTAATGTTAACCTGCTTTAATCCTATTGGTCTTATTCTCATTAATCACACTGGTCTTTAGAAACAGGTGTGGACCTGTTTAACAATGTACTGCAGTTTTGAAGTGAAATTACATTTGCAATACAGAAATAATAACATAGAAATAGATCATTCTGCTTATTATAAGTAAGATCTTAAACAGAGCCAATGCACTGGTGTATTTTCACACTGTTTCCAGGTGATTTTCTACTACAACATACTACATGTCGACATCTGTTTTTCTTAAGCCTGTAATCTCAGGTGTCTCTATTTAAACAGAGCATAAACCTGATAATAACTGTATCACCTTATATCTTGACCACCTTCCTGCGATAGGAAACAGCCCTGCCTGGAAAAAGACTCTCACAGACGTCACACTGTAAGAAGTTAATTGAAGTGCAAATAACCACATGAGCTGTCAAACCCTTTTATCATAATATAATCTGCCCAGTGATGACATGTTCCAGTTCTTCACAACAGCAACTAGTTACTTATTCGGCCCCGGTGTTGTACTCAAGGGCATTGCTCCACAAAGGCGGCTCTGGGTTAGATTTTGTGTACATAATGAACACCAGCAGAATACATGTGTAAAGCCCTGATCTGTTTCATATGCACTTGTAGGTGGAGAAAACGTGTTGAAGAGGATGACCATCATCGGGGTGATCCTGTCCTTCAGAGCAATGGCACAGGACTGTCTGAAAGATGTAATGTCCAAAACAATTTTTTTATAATCTACAACTCTTATAATATAATAATAATGTTTCTGGTCAAATGTATATAATCCAAAAACATACATTTCTCCTGGTGAGTGGAAAACATCTAAAAGAAAATGACACATTCTAGGTGAAAAATATATTATTATTATTACATAAAGCTGAATGGGAAGTGTCCTTGAGTACTTTCCTTTTTTATGCCTGATCTCAGTAATATTGTGTCATCTGCAACCCAGATCCTGCATAAGCATTGCCCGTACCTGATGGGTCCCATTGAGTGCCTGAGAGACCGCACCTCTGAAGCTAACATCCAGGTAAAACACATTGGCTATGACACCCTATAAGAAGACATGCATATGTTTAGATCTCACAGAGGAGTAGTCAGGATTTTACAGTGTGTGAATCTTCAAAATCACAGTGTTTATCAACAGTATGTAAACAGTTTGTTTTCACTGGGTCACCTTATTGTGGGAAAATTTAGATTGAGAGCATGTTATTGTACTGACATTCATCCAAATGTATATTTAGCTTTAAGACGTCTCATTAGTCTAGCGTGCACATATGTAGCAGAATTTTACATATTGAGATATTAGACAGTACACAACAGTTGATTTGAACTGGGGAGCTGGAGAGAAACAACTTTTTTGTTGTTCTTTAGTACCAACCAAATTAAATTCCTTATCTCCCTCTGGAGCAATCTGTGTCACTGTGACTCATGAACTTTCCCTCCCTGTACTTACGTCTGGTTTCTGAGTGAGGCATGACAGCCGTGCCACAGCTCGGGCCAGGATAACCCCAAAGACGTCAGCAGCCCCCTCTCCACCTCCGTGAGAGAGACTCTGATCGCCGCTGCAGCTCTGCTCTCTGAACCACATCAGTGGAAACATTTTGCCCAGACAGGCCAATCATGCATGCAACCAGAAATAGTGCAAGATCAAATGCTGAGTGTCAAGACAAAGACACCCACCACTGATTTAGTGTCAATCCCTAGAGAGTAAACTGTCAGCCATTTTTTATGTTATGAAATGCACAGATCAGCATCCTACAGGCTGTGGTTCAGAGGTGTGTCACTGGTCTTTAAAAAAACCCCAAATCTTCAATATGAGCATTTTGCACCCTATTGCCGATGGAGCTTTAAACTTCCTGATTAAGCTGCACTTTACTTAATGCTTTTTGATCTTACAGGTGACCCTGACTGTTTTTGAGCTGGCTTCTGCTGCAGGCCTAGCATGTGATATTGATCCTGCCCTTGTTGCAGCTATTGCCAATATGCAGACAGGTAACACTTAAACTATTAATGCCCCTTCAATACACAGCATTCAGTGCTCTAAGGACTTGCTCATCAGGAAGAGAGAGTTTTATTTTTAAAGTGATCTTTTAAAAACTTGCAGATAACACGTCCATCGATGAAGAGTACAAGCTGTCCCGGTTATTGCTCGTCTACATCGCGGTGTCCCTGCCGACCTTGGCCCTAGACCCCAACTCGCTCTACAGCCGAGAGCATGGAGGTGCATATTCATTTCATCATTAGGGCTGTTACAAACTGCTTAACACTAATTAGTATCCAGGCAGCCCTCAACCAAATACTGATCACTTGTTTTCCAGACGTTATTTACCAGCTGCTGATAATGTGTAAAAGAGCTACTCCACCCTGAAACATGAGGCTAAATCAGCATCTCTGTGTATCATACTTTCCAGTCAGACATGGTCTGAGGCAAAGCATGTTGGTTAATGAGAAACACGTTTCTGTTGAGAGACTTTGTTTACAGATAACTCCGGCTGACGTGCATTGATACAGTTACTCTTGGCATGTGGCCCTACTGACCCTCACTGCTTGGCTCCGAGCCTGGACTGAAACATTAAGAGCAGCAAATAGCCGAGATTTCTATCAAAGCACTGAGTGGCGTTTTTTCACAGATTATTTTCTTTGCCTTTATTTTCCATTGACATATTTAAAATAAATTTACCCACTGAGCCTCAGGAAACATGCACAGCGTGCTTCCTCTTAAGTGTTACGGATCATTAAATACATTTCTCTAATCGTTGGGCCATAAAGCCATCCTCTCTCTCTCTCTGTGGATAAAGTACAGGACATGTTTTTCTGTTTTTTACTGATGTTTTTTTTTTGTATTTTCATTTTCTTAGGCCACAACAACAACATCCACTGTTTAGCTAAAGCTATCAACCATCTGGCTGCTGCCATGTTCACCGTTCAGAACCAGAACATCGAGCAGCAGCTTAAAGAGTTTCTCCTGGTGAGTGGAAAACATTGTAAGATTGTAAGGTGTAGATGTTGATAGTTATATAGGATGAGCAAGTTTATTACAATATACAGCTAAAACACAAATTTTAACCAGATAATCTAACTACAGATCATGAAAATGAACAGACAAATACTCTAAATTAATCACTGTGTGTAACTGTTTACACACTGAAACTGAAAAGTTCATAATAAGTAAAATAAACTGTGCAATTAGTCACTGTTTTAACCCTTTCCTGCACAGTGGTCACTACAGTGGACAGCTGTTTAAAAGCCACTGTCTCCTAAATGCAGTGGTTTCTATGGTACATCAGGGATTTGAATGCTCTGTGCTGCTCCCTCCTCTGAGTTTTATTTTGTGATTAGTTGTTATAGTAAACTTCCTGTGAATCAGAGAAGGAAACAGGAAGTCACACTTTTCGGTCACTGCTGGAATATCCTGTCACTCCTTCTATGCCAGAACAACCCTAAAGATTAAAAAAAAGATGTGCAGGAACATCTAAGTAACAATGTTCTTCTTTTAGTTTTCAAAACTTTGTTTCAAATAAATAGTAAATTCCACTGAAGTGGACATGTCTGTAACTTCTTCTGTAAAATCACATTATTGAGAAAAAATTTGAGTATTCGTTGTTTTCATGCCCTAAGAAGAGCAAAAACACAAAATAAAAAAATGAATCAAGCTTTCATAATTCATGCACCAAAGGGTTAATGGCCTTGCAGAAAAGGAGGCTGCATCACTATCACACACAACATACTCAGAGATGGTGATTGCACCTCTACATGCATGGAAATAATAGAGTCACAAGCTCATATGTTGGGGAGCACTTAATAAACAAACAGTCTTACAGAAAACATGATGCAAAGAAGTCAGTTTTTGACACGCGGCTGAGGACAAATGGTTTCTTGGGCACGCTCCTCTGACAATATTTCTGCTACAAAGCTTTCTCAAGACACTGCCAACCTTTGGTCCCGCTCGGGGTCGAGACCAGCGGCGTAAAAACGTTCCAGTTGTTTGATCTGTCTGTTTTCAAACTGGCTGTCATTCCTCAGCTGGCCTCGTCCACTCTGCTTCAGCTGGGACAAAACGTGGAGCGAATGGAGAGCAAAAACCGAGAGTCTGTCTACCTGCTCCTGCACATGGTGGGTTTACCAGTTCATACACATTCACTGGCTTTAAAATTACAACAAGGAATTTGTGGGTTTATAATCTGACTAATGGAAAACCCCATGACCCTTATTTTAATTGAGGTTTTTCTCTTCACAATAAGCCATCAGGCCTGCAGTGTCTTCTGTAATGGCTCACTGCTTATCTCTGAACCACTCATAAATGAACAATTAACAATAAAGTAATTACTGGCAATTTATAAACCCTCTATAGTAATTATGCATATTTTAAAGAGGTACTAAAAACTACAGATGGATCCAGAAGTTTTTTTCTACAATGACAAAAAAAATAGAAGCAGTCACTAAAGTATGTGATAATACTGCAGTACTTTAGTATTTTATCAAATACTCAATATGTATAAAACTTTATTCCTTCACCACATCAATGAATCTCCTTAAAATCCTTTTCTACAAGGAACATGGGAAGTAAATGGTAAATAGTGTACATTTATGTAGCGCTTTCTTGACCATAGCTAGGTCCCAAAGCGCTTTACAAGGCAACTCATTCACCCATTCACACACACACCAATGGCTACAGAGCTGCCATGCAAGGCGCTAACCACCATTGGGA
>OOFC01019365.1:30019-57407 GCA_900323345.1 Pseudochromis fuscus
CAACAAAGTATTACGCACACTCTGCAGGAAGGAGTGGTATTTTAATCTGAAAGGGCTTCGATGAAAAGAAAACTCCTTCCTGCAGAGTGTGCGTAATACTTTGTTGGTCGACTGTTCGGTTTTGCTTTTTTGTTTTCGAATTTCCCATCGAGAGGCTAACATGCTAACATGCTGTTTAGCGTTTAAAAAAGCGAAAAACAACCAAACTGTGCTGTTTCCTGTCTTCCCACTTTATTGATCGGTTCTGCTGCCGGTCACTTCCTGCTGATTTGCGTGACGATAACTCTACCTGGACAAACTGCCTGAAACACATTGCAGCATAGACTGTATATAAAGTAAGTAACACACACTTCCTGGGAATGTAGTGGAGTCCAAAGTACAATATTTGTCTTTGAAATGTAGCAGAGTGAAAGTAAAAGTTTCCAAAAAAACAAATACTCAAGTAAAGTACAGATACTCAAAAAATGTACTTAAGTACAGTACTCAATTAAATGTACTCTGTTACTATCCACTACTGGTACTCAACCAGTATGTATATGATTAGTACAAAATAATTATCTGTGCTTTTATTTTATGATGTCTTCAGGTGAGTGAAGAGGTCTTGATTGTTTGATACTTTTCATCTTTCGTGTTAAAAATAAACAGATTTGGTCCCACACCACCGCTGCAGCCTTGTGCTTTACTGTCATAAGAGTTTGTTGTGAGCCACAACAATACCTGCCAAGAAAAGTCAAACACGTCCTACCTTCATTGTTTGTGACCTCTGTTGTTATTTTGCTGCCAAAACAAAGTTCATCAAAAGCTGAAGCACGAGTCATTGTAGGTATACATTAGAATTCATAATACATGAGTCATAATTTTTTAAGCACAGCCATTTGTCTGCATCCTGGACAGGCCCGAGGTGCAACACAAATCATCCGTGTCACGCACTGCTGCTTCCTCTGATGCATGTAAACTAACACTGTTTTAGTACACACACACACACACACACACACACACACACACACACAGGATACACAGCGCAGACAGAAGAAGCACTCAAGGTACAGCAGCTGGGATGTGCCATTCCCAGGGGTGAGTGTTATGAAATTGCTGCTTTTTTGGGAAAATTGATGTGCACCAACCCTGAAAAACAGAACAAGTTGATGACAAGTTATGACAAGTTGATGCACGTCAACCTGTGATGATGCGTACCAACACGACACCAGTGTGTGGGCTAATGCAAAAAAAATGAAAGAGGCAGAGATGTTTTGATGCAGCTCGGTGTTGAAAAGGTTTCCCCTCTGCACGGGCCGGTGGTGGCTTCCTGGGACCATCCAATCATATCTCTCTGCTGACTGACTTCATGTTTACATCCACCAAGGAGGTTGAGGGAAAAACTACTGAACAGATTTTGGAGACAGAGGGTATTACCACAGGAACAAGGTGTTACATTTTGGGCGAGATCAGAGGATGTGATCCCGTCCGAAATAATGGTTTGTGTGCAAATGTTTCAACAAGATAGTGTTGCTATATTTCACCACAGGGGGGCAGCAGTGTTCATATGGCATCAGAACAACCCGCCAAACCGCCTCAGTGGAGGTTTGGGCTCAACTGAGCTGGTTCCAGTGTCAGCTCTTTGGGTTTCCACCAGCTCCAGGTGCTGACAACTGCTGCTTATCAGACACCAACTCCAGAGCTAAGCACCAGTATGTCAGGGGCAGGGGGCGGGGTTATTGTGACCAACGGTGTAAACGCAGAACCGCCATTTTTAAAACAACAGCTAACGAGTAGTGTAGCAGAGCAGTGAAATATGGACGCTAAATTAAAGCAGCAATGGTCCCAGAGCTTCCTGTGGTCTTCTACTGAGGTCCAGGGGAAGTTAGAGGGATCCTCTCGGAGGTGGCTCAGGAGGTGGCTGCAGCTGGATTTGAGCAGAGCCTCGACCGGCGGCAATGGTCGGCAGAAAGAGACTAAAACGGTGCCATGTGTGGTGATGTACTGATGTTTTAGTGATGCAATGACGTGGCTCCAATGGAAAAACAAGCTGGTTCTCAGGAGGAACCACATCTGAACCAACTAACCACCAGGACTAGTCCCAGCACCAGCACTGAATCAGCACCTGGTTCTTCAAGGTGGAAATGTGAGAGGTATGTGTTTGTGCAGTGTTATCTCTGAATGGATTTTTACCTATTGTGATGCTGAGGCTGCAGCTGGATTCAACACAGTCCATCAAACAGGCCTTTTGATTTCATGCACTTGAATGTTGATAAATGAGCAACTCTGGTGCTGCAACAAACAAGCGCTCGTCTGCAGTAACTACCTCTGCCAAGGAGGTTGTGTTCTCGCCTGTGTTCTGTCCAACTGTCAACAACCTTCCAAAAACAGGAAATCTCTGAACAGATTTGGATTTGTTTTTTTTTTTTGTTGCACACGAACATTTCCATTTTGGGCAGGATCAAAGAATTGGATCCTGTCCCAAAAAACCCCAGAAGATCCCTGGTACTGATACAATGTGTGAATGTTTCAACCAAGATGGAAACCAGTAGGGGGCAGCAAAGCACCACCACTGTCTGTGATAGGAGGGGGAAAGAAGGAAGTGGTAGAGACAAAACTCCTACACTTATCATATCATTATACTTTGATGTCAACAGTCTGAGACAGTTTGTTGGACAAGCAGGTGGTGGTGGAGGTTTGTTCTCTTGATGTTTCTTCTATTTTAAAATGTTTCAGTTTGGATTTTGTGAAGTATTATTTTCTTAGTATCTGATATAATGCTTTAAATATTAAATATTCACTAAAACAAGTCGGTTCCTTGATGATACCATAAACACAGAGGCCGTGCTGACCAGCAGGCGAACACACAACACATGACCAGCTCCATGTAGTTCACATGTTTGTCTACATAAACACTGAGCCTCATAATTTATTAACTGTCTTATTACTGCATGAAACATAGAGAAGGTGGAGCAGTGAGACTTTAAAGTGATTCTTCCATGTGAGATATTAAAGTGCAAAGCATTGATTTCCCCTTTGAACATGTGCAGTATTTAGCACCAGGAGAAAGAGGGGAGTGAGTCGCTGACATGAGTAACAAGGAACTGACTGATGCATTGTTTGCAGAGAAACACAAGATATTTGATTAAAAAAAACCACAACATATCAGTGTCCCAAACAATCCTGAATCAGTGATTGACAGAGTGCAGAGAGTGTAGCAGGAGGTTTGTCTGTGACTTTCAGGCAGCACCTAACAACAGCAGCAGCACCTCACAGATGGACAAAAGCATCTGTTGGCACAAGGACACTGAGATTCATTCATAAAGATTCTGCAGCTTACAAATCTTCACCTGAACTTCACACAGTGAAACATTCAAGTGTTTGCAGGCCTCAGAGCTGCTTAATGTGATTTCACACAGAGGTCAAGGTAACGGCTCTTCAGCTCCACGAGAGGCTTCAAGGTGACACCTTTCAAAGGGAGTTTTTGAATTGAAGTTTGGATTAGTGATTATTTTCTGCTTTCGACACCGAGACGGAGGACGGAGGATCCAAATCACACAACACAAGGCAGGGGGAGAAACAAAGAGGGAGCTTTATTAGGCTGATTCACGCTCACAAAAAAGCAAGAAAATCCAAGCAGAACAGTGAGGGCTGTCAGCAAAATGATGGGGACGGAGTGGACAGAAGAGTGGACGAAGGAGTGGACATGTGTGTTTGGTCCTGTAGCAACAATTTCTTCCACAAAATCAGTCTCAGCTCATGTCCTCATATATCAAAAGTGATGATGCAACAAATGTAAATAATTGTTTAAACCTGGTGGAAAACAGTAAAAATATCAAATATTGTTACTTTTCTAACAAATGAAACACTGACTTTACAGAACACATGGTTTTATGCTGCAGTGGCAGGGAGATTAAAAAATCTGGTTTGAATGGAAGTCAATGGGAAGGTGAAGGTGTCCAGAGGGAGCATCTGACGCTACATAAAAAATAATCCTACAACCAAATCACTGTTGTTGGTAATATTTAACATATCCAAGACTCTAATCACCACCAAACCCCATCTCCCTCCTGTTTATTATAGGGAACAGAATTCATTTTTTGTTTTTTCTAATAAAAATTGAAATATTTCATATCAATTAACTGGAATTTAAAGGGTTAAAATGATTGAATGCTTGGTATTTTTTAACACGTCTGAAGTTGTTTAAATGGTTTATGACAAAATAGCAGAAAAATATTATTGTATGCGTGTATATTTTGGGCCACAAAGGTGACCAGAGGACATTTTTGTAAAAATGGAGTCCATGTATATAGCGCTTTCATGACCTTAGCTAGGTCCCAAAGCGCTTTACAAGGCAACTCATTCACCCATTCACACACACACCAATGGCTACAGAGCTGCCATGCAAGGCGCTAGCCACCATTGGGAGCAACTTAGGGTTCAGTGTCTTGCCCAAGGACACTTCAACATATATGGACAGAAGGAGCTGGGGATCGAACCCACAACCTTATGATTAATAGACGACCTGCTCTGCCACAGTCGCCCAAGTGTGGTTTGAATCAGTCCTACACTTACTGTAAAAACTGTCGTCCAAAAATGACCCGTTTCCTCCTGTTTGACATTAGGAAACTGCTTTATTTAAAAAACAAAACAAAACAGGAAGAACTCTCCATAATGACTTGTTTTGAAAGATTTATATATTCAGGGGTGACAAATGAACTTGGTACAAAGAGATTTTAATCCTGTAAGTCAGTGTAATGTGTTAACAATAATGACAACATCAAACTAACTGCTTTTCACACTGATTCATCCAGATCGTGGAGGAGTCTCCATTCCTGAGCCAGGACATGCTGGAGAGCTGCTTCCCCTACGTTCTCCTGCGAAACGCCTACAGGGAGGTGTACCGGTCCTTCATTGTCACCCTGGGCTGTTAAATACTTTTATTTAACCTTTATTTATCCAAAGGAGTATTTCAATGTGCGTGGATGCTTTGCCATACAGCCTACAGGTTAATCAGGACTTCTGAATGTCAATTCTGCTGAGTCAGCACTCTTCATGTACTCACGATATTAAAGATCCTTTTTCATGTTACTGTATCTAACCCTGCAGTTATGGTGCCAGTGTTATTTACTGCTGTAATGATTATAATCTTCAAAAGAGATTTATTCTGTAAAGTTCCTTTGATATCAGCGCCCACCATGAGCACCACCATGTAAAAAAAAAAAAAAAACAACAACCCTGGAGCCACATCCGATATTGAATAGATTATTGTATAACTTTCCCACAAATAAAGATCATGATAATATGCTTGTTTTCTTTTTGGTCTGTATTCAACATGTGGTCCTCGTCTATTTCAGGTCTGTTCTCCACCCTCGCTGCCCTCCCATCCTCCCTTCCTGGAGGAGAGTCTTGTCCTCTTCATATTTCATATACAATTTAAATGATGCACTCCAGTTTTACAGAACCAAAAGGGCTTGTAGCTAATTTTAGGGAGCCCTTCAGTGATTATATTTTGCAGCCAGCACTGTCCCTCCATTCTTTTTGCTTTTCTCTTCAGTCTCCTCCCTTCCCATTCAACCCCAGCTGCAGCTATATCCGTTTGGTTGCCACACTGGAGATATGGCTGCATTCATGTACAGCGTGTGTGTGTGTGTGTGTGTGTGTGTGTGTGTGTGAGTGAGTGAGTGTGAGACGCAGCCTTCTCACAAAAGCACAAGAGGTTTAATTCCCACTTCAGGTAACATTTACATGGAAACAGATTAACATGCATGAAGAGACAATAGACAGACCCAGAAAAATAGCACAGAACCAAGTAACAATGCAAATGTATGAACAGACATAAACAATAGGAGTGGGTGAGTGTGTTTGTTGTGTTCATGCAAAAAGGGAAAATCACAAATAATCAGAGATCTAGTGACACTTTTTGAGGTGTATAATGTAGCATTCACACACACACACACACACACACGCACACGCACAATTGTTCTTTTATCCTTTTACATTTTCATATTCTGTGTCCAGGGAATAGCCACATATCAGTTGGGAGGTTTGCTCATTCTTATTTCATCATGCCTCCCATTAGGCACCTTGCAGCCTTTGCAAGCGGCTGCTTTTTGTGACACTGTTAATGCTTTTTAAATTTCTTATACTGTTCAACATTTGATGGGAATTTTTCCTCGCCTGCTTTGGAGGAGGAGGATGGTGTTCTCGTCAAACTGGTTTATTATCACAAGAGGTAGGACACAAACTGAAAAAAATGTACTAGTTTAATTTTAACATTTTTGATTTAATGTAAAACCTTAGAGAATAAATTAGTATATTTTCCTGTAACATGTAGTTTAGTTAAAGTGGCTGAAAGGCTTTGTTACAGTGTGTTAAGTATTATCTGTTTTTCTTTTTAACTACATATAAAAATAATGTTATCGCCAGTATTGATGTTAAAATGAGTAGTTATGCTGTTATTGTGTCTTTCCTGTATGTGCAGTCTGCATGCACATGAACACTTCCCCAGCAGCTCCACAGTGGATCCTGTCCCGAGACCCTGAGGACAGTTAATGGTGGAAACTCTGGTCCTGATATAAAGACTCTCTGCTGATTGTGTTGGTGATGCGGAGCCTCTCCTGCTGACTTGTGGAACACTAAGGATTACACACACACACACACACACTGTTCAGATTAAAATACGGTCTGCATACACACAGAGGAGAGGTCGACATGTATCTGTGAATGTAAACACAGAGCAGCGTAGATTGACATAAACTCCAGCAGCTATACACACACACGGTCAAACAATCACACATGTTGGATTAATAGCAGCACACAGAGCTTCTTCCTACATCTCACCAACACTAACAAACACTCACATGATCTTCAGCAGCGTTACAAGCCGGAGGTCATGACACCAGCGTGCAGGATCCACAGACCACCTGAAAGAAATCTCAGCCTCCTGACATGGACCAACACACTGGAACGGTAAGACTTGTGCTTTGTTCTTCTGCACCTCTGTCATGTAATCACTTACAGCTCACAGCAGTGACCTTACCTAGAGTGTGATTGTTTGGACAGTTTTCAGTTGTGAGTTTTATTTATGTTTCTTATGTAGGGTGATGTGCAATGAGGTGTCTTTTTTTTTTTTGCAATATTGCACTTGTACTAAATTAGCTCATCCATTTAATTTATCTTAGAGGGTTTGTGTTTAATTTGTGCAAACAAGCCTCTGCATAGGTCACTCAGCTCGCTCAACCAAACAGGTGACAGCAACTACAGTGCACTGTATCAATAAAAGAGTGACTTCAACCAAGTCTAATCACTGTATTATGTTTAATTTGTGCAGGTTAAGTTGGTGAATATTGTAAACAGGTGTCAAGTAAGGTGACAAGTGTCAGCAGGTCTGAGTACAGCCTAACAGAGCTGCATGGTTGAAGACTCTCAGATTGTTGTTTTCATAAATAACTTGTTTGTTGAACTGAGCAGCATGATGAATAACAATTTAATGATGGAAATATCCAACAGATATCTTAACTTACTGTATGAACATGTTTTGCTGAGTACAGATGGGCTTGATGAAAATGGTATTAGTTTTACAGGAATTTAAAACCATAAAATGTTGGCCAGATGGAGGCCTAAGAGAAAAACAAAAGTGTTTATAATTCAACAAACATGAATGTTATGATTCACCTAAAATCCCTGCACCAATGTGGATGCTTTGCTGTGTCCATATGATGTGTTATTGGTGTGAACAACAAGCTGATATTTGTTTTCATGGGAACTATTTCTTTGGTAAAAAAAAAATAAATAAATGATAATAATGAAAATAGTGAGGTCACAGGAAAATCTAGAATATTTAGATTATCTTTGTGATCGTCACAAATGTAATTTCATTTACCTCCACTGTGTTGTGATGAACACAAACAAGTCACCACAATACAAGAGGAAACTGAGAAAATGTGCTTTTTATAACTGGATGAATTGAACCTTTAACCAAAGCCACATTGTTGACTGAAGTTGAAGATCACTCCACACACCAGAGAAACTTGTGTCAGTGATGTTCAGTCTTTGACCTCTGTGTTCACTCAAAAACCCTTTACTTACTTTTGTAAAAACAGAAATAACGACTCTCCGTGGCCCTCAGCAGTTTCTCAAACATCTAGTTCCCATGAAGAGACGCACGACATTTAGATGTGATTTATGGTGCCGCAAAGTCTGATATCTCCCTGTGAAGTGTAGAGAGAGTAATAACTGCCTCAGGTCAGTCGGTGGACAGACAGAGAGCAGAGGGTGTGAGTTTGTCATCATCAAATACAAGCTACAATAATGACAGTGAAAAAAAACATAAAGCAGCAGTTCAGAGTGTAAAGCAGGAGGCTGGCAGCCACACAAAGGGAAACTACTTCAGAGGTTTTTACAAGATTATAAGTGACACTAGATGAATTACTGCCCTGTGGTCTGTTATTTACATTTTTGATTGAGTGTAAGTGTGAGTGTAAATCTCTTCTCTGCTTTTCTTCCTCTGACATTAAAAAGCTATGTTTGATGAGGGGAAAAAACAACAAGTAAAAGTGACACAGGAGATGGAGAATCATATGTCGTAATGTTACTTCTCTTCATTTTTACAATATGCCGTGCCATGTCAAAGAGCATGGGAGCATGAGAGTCAGTCTGACCCAGCAGCCAAAGCAGGACAACCGAGGAAGGAGACGGACAGGAGGCAGGGGTTTTCCCAAGCCACGTCGTTGCACAGCTCTCACAATACTCTATAAATAAAGACTAGTAATGGATTAGGGACGTAGAACTGTAAAAGTGTTTATGGACGACTTTCGCTGTCTCCTCTGATGTTGGAGGGTTGCGTGCTGCCCTTTTATGGAGTCAGACACAAAACACTCTGCAGACATGTTGCATTTCACTGAAGTTATCTGTGCTTTAACTATTAATGTGATTTCAATATGTTTGAACCTCTTTGCTGATTGAAGTTTAGAAAAATGTGCGGATGAAATAATTAGATAATCGTCCCCTCGCAGGACAATCCTCGTCTTACATTTTCCCTCCATGCCAGTGCTAATAACAAGCAGTTAACCTATCGCGCTGTTGTGGACGGCTTTCGAGGACAAGTTTTGTTTGTGTGTTTTGGTTCGGGTGCCTCTGGTGGGTTTCAGTGAAAGACTCTCTGTGTAGTCCCCTGATTTGCGGCTGTGGTGGAAAATTCTCATTTGGGATTTGAGTACACACGGCTTGAAAGCCTCGCAGTCAACACTTCATCAGTGAGTGAGGTCAACTCTCTCACACTTCACACAACGGGTGTACACATATACACAAACACTCACTGACAAAGACACTCACAGCAGCTCCCTCTCTCTCACACACACACACACATTATGTGCACACACTGACACAGTTTGGGCCTGCCTAACCAATCAGAGAGAAGTGGAGTAGGTCCCCCCAGAAGTGGGTGGGAGAGCTGTTGAAGCAGAAGTCTGTCTCAGGACACACAAAGTTTGCGTTGGTGGTTGGAGAACTTTTCTACTTGGTACTTCCCTGCACTCATTTTTCCTTTTTCATCCTCCTATTGTTTTTTTTTTTGTTTTGTTTTTTCTGTTGAACTCTGGGGTCCATTCGAGCTCAGCTTGAGTGTGGAATGGCTGAACTGGTGCGAATCCGTAAGAAAAGGCTGCAGATTCCCATCTCTAGGTAAGACAGGGGTTAAGATTAAAACAGATTATTATTAATTAACTGCACATTCAGCCTCTTTGCGACTAAGAGAGAACGCCTCATTAAACATGCCACATTTTTCAAACCAGCATAATTAATAAATGTTTGATGCAGCAGCACTGTTTGTATGTGGGAGTAGTTTTCTTGTTTGTGCAGAGGTGGAAATACGTGACTCAAAAATGCACTCTCAGCTAGGCAGTGATGGTTTGACACACTTTTTTTATTTGCAGATCTTTATCACTGCAGAGCAAAGAATGTGAATGTATCTTAACCCTGGCATGTATCCTATTAAATAAAGAGCTCTGCCCTCTTACTTTGCAGCAGGTTTTTAACATTGATGATACTCAGCTGACACTTGTCTCTCCAAATGTTTTAGGATCATGCTTTTTACTCATGCTTCTGCTGCGGGAGGGAAATGTGCTGCAGAGGTGGTGGGTCATGTGTTTTGGTTAACACGTTCATGTATTAGTGTCTGCAGGGTTCACAGCTTGAAACCTTGTTGACTGTTTTTTTTAAAATTTCACACGTCTAATTACACGATGGTCAAATTTAAACAGCTTTACAATCATTTGATATTTGTGCTGACGAGGCTGATGCCACTGAGTCTGATGTGCTGATGCATACTTAGCGAGGATGACACAATGCAGCGTGTAAATTCAACAAAGTCTGAGCCAAAGAAGGATTTGTCATCTTTCTGTATAAACAAACTTTCACGAGTGCACTTGACGGGTAATTTCCTGTAAACGTTCTGTCAGGGGCTCCTCCACTGCTGAAACAAAAAAGAGTGCGTTATCACAAAAGATTACTTGCGATTGAAAGTGAGCGGTGGCATTCAGATGCATGCTATTTTTATGACTCAACAGCTTTTGAAAGCCCTTGCCAGCGCGATAAACACTTGAAAAGCTGTGAGCGTCTCATCCCCAGGAGTTGGCTCCATGGCGCGGCCTTGCGCAGTTTGAACACTGATTGGCAGCACGCCAAAGTGTTTTTACCAAGAAAATGATCTGTGACACGAATATGGTATCGTATCAAATATATCTCCATTCAAAAGACACAGTAAGAAAATGAAATCCAATGAAAGAAGGAGTTATTAAGAGTTTTCGTCACATTAAACCACGAAAGCTTTTGGATTCATTCCTGAGATGAGATTACATTAACACACAGCAGGTGGGTCACAGTGTAGGTGACATGTGTGCAAGAGCATTTGCTTCTTAATACTCTGCAGGAGATGAATCTGTCTCCAGGATTTCTTTATCGTAATTTGATTAAATGTTTCAAAACCAAGAATGAGCAACATGTTTTTAGAAAAACAGGAGAATATGGCCAAACTTCAAATATCCAAAACATTATTATTATTTTTTTTTTTCATGGAGCATATTTGAACTAAATGTGGATTACATAAGGCCCTCACCATGGGAAGGTTTCCTCTCATGGAAAATTTGGCACTCTCGATGCCCTTTTGCCACTGGCTTTCTTTGGCCGGCTTGGCATTTAAATCACTTCCAAATGAACTCTTTCTGTTCATGAGGATTTCTCAACCTGTTGTTCAAACACTTCTCAGACCTCTCCTCACTCACTCCACGACAAGAGCTGTCAGTTTATAGAAACCCGGTTTGGAGAGCTTCAGGTTCATTTTTAAAACACAAAATCACACAAAAGCAAACCAAAGAGTGTCAGGACAGAGAGAATAAGTCACAGAGAGCTCTCATTTTGTTCGAAAACAGTTTTTATTGTTGCATCCGGAGTGATTTAATGTGAACACTACGAAGCCAAACTTCTGTGACCTCGAACCATTTTGCCTCTCAGTGATTGCTGTGGGGAACTGAGAGGTGAACAAGCTTTCCAGTACGTTCAAAAAGGGACTCTACAATTTCATTTTTGCTCTGCATCACATCCAAAAAAAGTGACTGTGTTTTCTTCCAGGCTGAGGAGCATGTTGAAGCAGCTGGAGGAGAAAGATGTTGACTTTGAAGAAATAAAAAAGAATCTGGATTTCACAGCATCGTTACTGGAGGCAGTGTACCTCGATGGAACAAGGTAAAACAATAGTTCAACCACAAGGTTTTTGTAGCTGTGGATGGGTTTTCATGCCAGAGTACATGTGTTTGTGTCCTTGCTTTAAAAAAGAGAGTCCAGTCTGCAATGTTACAGGCATACACAGGTACCACTTACAACTAAAAAACTGTACATCTTTTATGGTCCCAAATTTTCATGGTTTTTATCATGGACAAAAACAGCCCCATGACGCACTATATATGTACCATACGTTTGACTAACATGATGCATTGAGAGACTTCACAGACTAAGACCAGAGGAAAATTTGCAGCTTCCTCAAAGGTGAAGTGTGACATTTAAGGAAACACTTGTTGTTGGTACAGAGCTGAATGTGAACATTGATACCACTCTCAGACAGCATACCTTAGTTCACCTCTAAGGTTCATTAATTACCACTTTAAATCTCCTTGTTTCATCATGTTTATTTTATGAATGTTTGATTTAGGAGAGAGTGATGTCAATGATCTAAAGTTGAGGGTTGCAGAGATGGAGTTTACAAATGATAGATTTAAGCCTGCGCTGGAAGATGTGGAACTCATTTCACCGCTGTGACTGAGATGAGTGACCACAGGGTCCTCTGAGTGATGGGGCAGCTAAATGTCCAGAGAGAGAGGGTTTGACCTGGAGGTGGCAAAGAGGGTGGGGAGAAGTTTCCTTCGCTGGCCTGTAAGCAGGGAGCCAGTGAAGAGGAGTAGTGTGGGAAAACTTGACAGCAGGATTGTGGGTCATCTGCAGAGAACTGTGAGCAAACACAAGAACCACTGCAGAGTCCAGGCAGGAGACGATAAACCCATAGGTGAGCACCTAGGCTGCAAACGCCAATATCTTCCTACACCTGAGTGTCAGATGGGACAAATGACATCAGTGAAGCAGGCGTGTGACTGTATGACAGTGGTAGATGTTAGATCTTCAGAAAGAGGAGGATCTGGTGACTTTCTGTCATACACATGTACAAACAACAATTTGCTGTTTTGTGGAGCTTTAGTTGTTATTTCTGTGCTACTGAGCTGGGAGCAATTAGTCTGAGTCTCCACTGATTGCCTTTGGACAGAACCAGGCTGACTGTTTTCAGTCTTTACGCTTTACTAAACAGCTGCTGGCATCAGCTTCATATTGAACAGGCAGACATGAGAGAGGTATCAAACTCTCAGCCATAAAGCTAGCAAGATTATTTTTGAGTATGTCAAACTGTTTCCTCTTCAAATGTTTGATTTGATTTAAGCGTACAGCTTATGAAAGAGAGGAGTAAATTGCATCCTTATATATACACGAGAGTTGCATGGCATTTTTCCTCGCGTCTTCATACTGTCTAACGATCCCTCTCTCTCACAGGCAGTGTCTGGAGTCTGAAGACGACCTTCAGCAGCTGCAGTCAGACGGGGTGCCGTCAGAAGTCACTGATTGGCTGGCGTCCACCTTCACCCAGAGGATTCGACGCCCTGCACGGCGCTCAGATGAGAAGCCTAAGTTTCGCAGCATTGTGCATGCAGTGCAAGCTGGGATATTTGTGGAGAGGTATCATTTATATTTTATTTCTATTTCAGAGTTATATTGAAGTGATAGTATTTTGCTGTAACTCTGCAGCTGCTGGAAGGAAACAGAACAGAACACAGCTATATGTTTTATCTATGTCACTTAGATACAATAAAATGAGGAAACAATCATCTCATACAATAAAACTCTCATTGTAAATGACTGATTTCAGTGTCTGTACTATAACTCTAATTTAAGCTCATACAGTGTTGTTACTATTACAACCACAGAAAACACAGACAGCTGCACTGGGCTGTGAAGCATTAGCCTCCTTTGCTCTTTAAAACATCCTTCCAAGGCGGACAGGGACTTTACAGGATTTATATAAACAGCTCCTGAGTCCAGTTTCCTGCACAGTGTCATCATCTGAACTTTTGCTGAACTCAACATAAACATTGCATTATTCCAGGATGTTCAAGAGGGCCTACACTGCCGCCATGCCCGACCAACCTGCAGCAGTTGTAAACTGCCTCAGGGTAAGCCTGCACCGGTCATAAATCTCAGAGCGTGCCGTGTGTTTGTTCAATAAATCTGACATCACAACAAGGATCATACACACAGCACAGGTAGGCATCAGTTATGCTGTCACTTTGCTCTCTCTCTCCTCAGGACATTGACCGTTGGAGCTTTGACGTGTTTGCTCTGAATGTGGTCAGCTCTGATCACGTCCTGCGAACTCTGTTCTTTGAGCTGATCACCAAATATGAACTCAACAGCCGTTTCAAGGTCTTTTCACTGTATATATATATTTGTATATGTATATTCACATTCCTTACAATAAGCTATTTTAGTCAAACAAGATGGCCAGTGCTTTGGATGAAACATCTCACAGTAGACTTTGTAGTTTACTATGTGTTGTAATTTGCAGATATATTAACCCATATGGATTTTATTAGGAGTGTGAGGTCTATGAGCTGTGTGCAAATCTGCTGCGTCATACTGCAGTCAATCTTATCACAACATTAAGACTGTTTTAGTTTTTATTCTTGACACATACTGTTTGAACCTTTGGTATTTAAACTTCACTTTTGATGATTACGTAATGCTTTTTGCAGATCCCAATTTCGTGCCTAACAGAATTCCTGTCTGCACTCGAGAGAGGATACTGCAAACACAACAACCCCTACCACAGCCACGTTCATGCTGCTGATGTGACTCAGACACTGCACTGCCTGCTGCTGCGCTCCGGACTCGTGGTACACTGCAATCACTGAAATATATATATTTTTTGCTCAGCTGCATCTCATTTTTTAAAGGATAAGGCTGATGTTATATCTTATCTTTCCAATGAAAACATAAAAAACCAACATTGTGTTAGCACATCTTTCAACACTTTTTACCTTCACTGACCTGTCTAAGGTAACATGCCCCATTTGTTCCAACTAAACATACAAAAATCTTGCAACACCAGGTCACAGATTTTATGCGAGCCAGAAAGGATCCATCTTTTTTTAAGCAAACATTACCCAACATCACTCCTGTGGGGACCATTTACTGCTGTGGGTTAATGCACATTTGCTATGTCTGCTGAACAGTGACATACAGCACTCACACACTGACCCAGCACGATGTTACAGCTCATTTATGTGTTTATTTGTTTACATAGATGGTTTATTAAAGGCTGTCACTTTGTTCCAGATTACAATATATGATACGATACGATACGATACAGTACGATACAATACAATATGGTACTGTTCGGTATGGTACGGTATGATATATTTTATTGTCCCCATAGGGAAACTTGTTTTGAACTCTTACGCTGCACACAACCTGCATCTACAATAAAACAAACAATATGATTAATTGCACATATTCAACATTGCACATTCAGAAATATTACACATCTATTTGATGCATTGCCATGAAATTTCGAAGAAATGTTCGTGGTCCCCAGAATTTAAATCCTAATGCCCTGGGTGGTTGCTCGACTTGTGCTTGGGCATGTTAACATAACACATCCTTTAAATCTGAGTGATTTGCACTTCTCACACACAGGAAGAGAATCAGCTGCTTATTCTTCATTTGAATGTCCCTGATTGGTTCACACCTTTCTACTGAGATGTTGCTTCATATAAGTAAAACTGTCTATTGACATGTAACAATACTAACATGATTTCACATCATTATGGATTCTTGCAGTGCAGCATAGTACACTAACCGTACGTGTTTTTGTTTATTTGTTTGTGTCGATGAAGCACTGGCTGACGGAGCTGGAGGTGATGGCGTCGCTATTTGCTGCAGCCATCCATGACTACGAACACACGGGAACCACAAACAACTTTCACATCCACACAAAGTAAGCTTTATTTTTGCAACTTACTTTATTAACTCTGCCTCACACGTGTAAAGCAGCTGCTATATATACGCCACATCCTGTTGTGAAATGGTAAAATAGAAAGAGCTATCAGAACATGTGGAAATAGTAAGAGTGTGTTTCTTTGGGGCCTTTGTGCAGTTGTAGAAAGAGAAAGCGAGAGCATGTTAAAGCAAACATGTCTTCATGGAGGGAACACAGTATTTTTAGATTTTCCACATAGGAGAGCTGAAGAACGCAGTCTCTTGGCACCCATCATCATCATCATGCTTTATTTTGGGAAAAAAAGCACAAAGATGCCTGTCCACAGTAAAAGAACACATCCCAGTTGCAGTATGTAAACAACATCCATCTTAAGGTCAAACTCCACCAACAATATATATGTATATATATATATATGTATATACATATATATATAGGAGTGTCCAACACTGGCCTCCTTAGACCTGCTGACTGCTGTTGTTGTATTTTACTTTATGAAGAACATTGAATGTGGTTTGGTTTGATTTATGTTGTTTTCAGTATATTTGAGTGGGGGCAGTTTTCACAATGATACAAGTGGTTGTGTTAAACTTTCCTACAGGAGAATGAACAGTTATTCTGTCCACTACAAACCCTGTATTTTTATATTGATCTTTTAATAAGACAGCTACAATCAACTGCTAACATATATCTTTAAGCTACTACATAGCCGCTCAGGCAAAGATGCAAAAATTTAACATTTTGTCTAAAGTGATGTGTACAACTTAGGATAAAAGAAGAATACATATTTAACATGAAAATAACAATGAATACGTATTTTCTTGGTTTTTAAACAAAATCCTCCAGATATCAAGGACTGCTCAGCATAGATAACTGCAGTACACTTGATCAGGAGTAGTGAGATTTGGAGTACTTCAATGTTGCATCCTTCAAAGTTAGTCAAAGAGGTGACACTTTAGGTATCTCTGCTCCACTGACAGCTCATAGTTGTCCGTGCTTGTGTCCAGCAATGTCATATTTACACTCCTCAAACAGTACAAATATACAATACCTCATAAAATTATTATAGAAACCATCAAAATTCTTACTCATCACATTTAACATCATAGAAAATCGTAAAAGACAAAATAGTAATTACTTCATTTAGTCCATAAGTTTTAATCTGTTAATTGACTGACTACATATTCTCCCACTCAGTGGATAAGTAAACTTTTATAATACCATTGTACATTGTTCACCACAGTAAACTCTAACTGAAATATCAAACTCAGACCATCAAACTCTATTTCCTCTGTAATTAGCACCGAATTATACTTTTTTTATTCATTTTGATCAGAAATCTATGAAAAATGTCTGATGTGAGAATGACTGAAACTTTGAAGTAAAAAATACCTGAAAAAGTTTTCTCCCTGTACTTTATTTTAGCAGTTTATTAAAATAGATTGTGCAAATGAAATGACACAGGATGCCCGATTAGTTAATTATCTTAACTCAGTCATTAATATCCACAAGGTGCCAGTCTTTATCACACCCCACTCTGTTTAGTACTTTTAAATTCATCATTACAGACCTCCAGTCACACTGTTTAAATTGCTCCCTGAGGACTTTCCTTTTATCTCATTCTCACCTCCTCTACCCTGAACAGACCCTGTATTAAATGTCATTTTGAAGCACATGCAATCTTCACAGCCTTCCATCACCAACCATCTCTAGTTTCTACCAGCTCTAATGTCTTTCTTGTCTCACTGTCCGTCCTCCAGATCAGAGTTTGCGTTGATCTACAATGACCGGTCGGTACAAGAAAGCCATCACCTGAGTGCAGCATTTCGCCTGCTGCAGGACGACCAAATGAACATCTTCATTAATTTGACGCGAGAGGAATGGATGTAAGATGACAACCTTTCTACCATCTGAACATGTTGTACAATGTAACTTAATTATATTTGACATTTAAATGAGTTTTACATCAGACTGTACAAAGGAACAAGAGGAGAAAATCCAATCTGAAAGAATTAAACTTTACAGGAAGAAATAAATAAGGATTTGTTATTACTGCTGAATTTGTTGTTGCCATGACAGCATGGTATCGGGTTTGGTGTAGAAAAAAAATTCTTGCTCATTAGACATCAAACATGTAAACAGTAAAAGTCAAAATGTTCAAAACCCGCAAATAAACTCTGTGTTTTTTAGCAGTGATCAGATGATCACAGGAAGAGACAGGTAATTACAGAGGAGGCAGAACAACTGAGGCTCCTCTGTCAGCAGTATTATGAATAAACCAGAACATCAGGCCATGAAAAAACAACTAATCTCCACCAACTTCACATCTGAATGTAAAAACTTCTCTGATAGTGAAATTCAGAGAAAATGACTGAATGCAGGTTCAGAAAACAACACAAGCAACACTTCACTGCAGTAATTAATTGAAAAAATAAATTTTTCAAACCACTGTTACAATACTGTGGATTAACAATCTTTAATATTGACATATAGGAGTGAAACACTGGTGATGACAGATCCCCTGCCAGTTATTATCTGTCAGGCATGAAATACAAATTATATTTTGGTCATGCGCAATAAATCCTATAAAAAATGAAAACAATAAAATGAGGCCACTGCCTTGTATTAGACATGATGCAGCTAATGTCTGAATAATTAGTAACATATTCCTCTTTCCAAAAAGTGCATTGCTTATTCCTGATATAACAACTTTCACTACACACTACACCACTGATATTATAAGATTTTTTGATTATTGTTTGATACATAAAGTGTGGGTTTGGTGCTTAAACACAAAGAGTCTGAAAATATTAAGACTAACACATTGTTGGCTTTGGTCTTGATGAAACTAAAGAAAATATTAAGTAACAGCATCTATATTCTGTAAAATGATTTTGTTTTTGACTGATTTAATTTAGCAAAAAAAGGCTATTGTGGATTATTTTCATGGCAACGGATGATGTGATGTATTGACATTGATAAATCACAAAGACCCCTTGAGAGTAATAACAAGCCTGTCATCTATTGCCCATAAATGAGACTTTACAGTCTCTCCTTGAGCTGACCCTGACCTCTGACCTCCTGAAATAAAAATCTCTCTGGTGACAATCAATACAGTTTCATGTTTCTGTTACCGTTAGTGACTCATTCACTACCCATTCACAGCTGAGTCCAGCTACCAAAAGCAGAAAAATGTAGTAAAGGAGCTAAAATTGTCAAATTTTCTAATGATGTTCTGATGCAGAATTGACATCAACAATTAAAAGCAACAGTCAGCTATGGTTGATGGATGCTGACTGCAGTGTTCGGCTAATTTGACAGCTGCTCTTAGTAGTGTAAACAGTTCACGGTGACTACAGTTTGTGATGAGGAAATATTTATGCTGTGTATACAGTTTATCTATTTGTGGAGACTCTTACTTCATATATCACACACTATGTGACTGTGTTATTCATGGAGGAGATATCACCAAAGATAAACACCAGCGGCATACTGTAATGGGCTTTGCAAGCAGTCGATGTTACCATGGGAACAAGAAAATCCATCAGGAAATCTAAAAAGGTTACAACCCTATTGAGTCTTCCTGCCTGCCATTTCTTTACTCCGTACAGTTCCTTCCCATCACGCAAGGTCAACAAGTAAACTGTGTTTCTGTGTGTGTGTGTGTGTGTGTGTGTGTGTGTGTGTGTGTGTGTTTGTTTATAGGGAGCTGCGATCACTTGTTATAGAGATGGTGCTCTCCACTGACATGTCCTCCCACCTACTGCAAGTCAAAGCCATGAAATCCTGCCTTCAACAACAAGAGCGGTAACGCTAATGGACTGTGTTGTTTTTTTTCTACACCGTGGTGCCCAATTGAGGAGGTCACATTCAGCTTATTAAAATATCCTGCACAAATACATGCAGACAGCTGCATTAGTGTCAGGCTGTCTGGTGTCAAGTCTGCTTTTTTAAATGAGACTGGAAGCACAACAACACAGCAACAAAAACAAAAAGTGCATCGTGCTTTCTTCCTGCAGGATTGACAAGCCCAAAGCTCTGTCTCTTTTACTGCACACGGCTGACATAAGCCATCCATCCAAGCCCTGGGCGCTGCACTCTCGCTGGACCAAAGCCCTGATGGAGGAGTTTTTCCGGCAGGTAGGCACTAATAGACCTGACCTGTCAATGTGACTTTTTCCTGTCTTTTTTTCTGGTCTCCTCTTACTTAAAGTCCGTACAGTTAGTCTTTTGTTCAGTAGTGTGGTTAAATGTAACAGAAGATAAGTTTTATAAGTTTTACAGTGCTGTAAGGCATAATTGTTTGTTTTGGATGAAGGCATAATTCAACATTTTGTTCTCTTTGATCATTAAAAATTCACATGTTCTTAAATTAGAAATTTCAAGGAATAGAAAACACATGGTCCAAATACAGTTATGATATAAACTAACAACTCATGGGAAAAAAATTCAACGAGTTCAACCAAAAGTCAGATTTCCCTTGTCATGGAGATTTTAAATGAGCCCATGTGATGTCAGAACATTTCAACCAATTAGAAAATCAGCCATTTTTCCAATTGGTTGAAATGCTCTGACATCACATGGGCTCAGCACATGGAAGCTACACATGGTGAGTCAGACTGCAGAGGCATAGCATCTTGGAGTGTCATGATGCTAACACTCACACATTATTCTTATGGGCTCTCAATATTAACACCTGATAATCTATGAAGGTATACATTTAATTTTCTATTCCTTTAAGCTAGAACCAACCTTTATGAGCTTTGTGTAAATGTGAATGAAACAAGGAAAAACTCAGTAAAAACATAAAATGTAATTGTATTGGTTGGTTCAGTGTTTAGACAGGGTAGCTGGCACACTCTTCATCACCTCTTCATTCATGGCTCTCTATTGTTGCTGTTGAAGAGTTCAAGGTGTTCAGCCCCCATTCAGCTTCCTTGTGTGCTGGTGACGAGTACTACATTTGTCATCGCGAGGAAGGAAATCCAAACCAAAATCCTAGTCTAAACTCATCCTGTGTCGTTCCTCAGTGGTTGAACGTGTTACAGGACTTCACCAGAACTCCTTTATTTGAACCCTCACCTCCAAGAATACCTCACTTATTGTGTTATATTTCTGTCTCCTCATCCCTCTAAAAAAAATATGATAATCTTAAAAAAATGTATTTATAAGGTACTTACATGTTAGTTCATGCAGCTGGAAATCCTATGGCTCTTGTATTGAGTACAATATGGAGCTCACTGTCGAGTCACTGAGTCTCAAAGAGCTTGTCCCCGATCAGTCATGACTCATTTGTTCAACACTTTGCTAAAAGCATCAACCACTTGAAGAAATGAACATTTCAGATGTAAAGAAAAGTATTATTTTCTTATATCACTCCCACTTTTCTCTGCTTGGTCCGATTTCTATTCTCATCAGAGTGCCTGGCTCTGTTATTATCTCGGCATGATTGATGAGTCAAAAGGCTTGACGCCTAATTGCAGCTCAGCAGTTTTGTAAATGGCTCATCTGTGTCTGGAAGGGAGAGTGGGAAACCTTCAAAGGGGTTTATTACGTCAAAGAACATCACATAAATAGTCCCTCAGGTATGAAGCAGAAACAGTCCGAGGAGACCGGCCTCTTTGAAGAGTTGTACATTTCTTTTATAGTCAGAGCCAAAGCAGAACTTGTACAAGCTCAGATTTTGTACAAGATTTAAGTCTGGAAAACATCTACACAGAATCGATGAAGGCAGATACATTTAGAAAAACATTTGATGTTGTTGAAATGATGTTGATGCCTTTAAAATCTCACAAACCTCATGACAAATTCATGCTAGAATGTTCTTCCTGACATTTGGGAACATGTTTGAAGTGAAAGTTAATAATTTAAGCTCAAAACTGAAGATGACAGCAAGACATGATTGAAAGTAGTGCTGTCAAAGTATTACAATTTTTAATCAGATTAATTACAGGGTTGCTGTGGATTAATTTTGATTAGTCACGATTCAATATTATTACTTTTTAATCAATATTAATCGCATTGCATTTTGTGTGAGGGTGGTTTGTCGCAAGCTGGGTGATGCGGTAGCCAAAGTGCTAACAGTATGTACTAATGTTTGCCTTGCGTTAATGCGGTATTTTAAGCTGAAAGGGCTTTGGTGAAAAGAAAACTTCTTCCTGCAGAGAGTCAATCAACTGTTCTGTCTTGATTTTTTTTGTACGAAAATGTCCTCTGCAGAGGGCCAACCTGCTGTTTAGCATCTTACATTTTTATTGGTTGGTTCTGCTGCCTGTCACCTCAGGATTAACTGCCTATTTGTGCATGTGTGACGGCAACTCCACTTGGACAAACTGCCTGAAATACATTGCCAGAGATGTTCAGAATCATTCTATGCAGCAGATGGATTAACTGAGTTAAAATTATTAATCAGATTAATCATGATGATGGATTAAATTGCGTTAATGCATTAATTTTGACAGCCCTAATTTAAAGTTTTGAGGATTGTGGATGTTCGAGGTTTGATCATCTTCAGTTTCATCAGCATGTGTCCACCAGTTGTACCTTTATGCAAATATGTGCATAAGTTCTTCCTTGAGCTGTGTGACAATGAGCAATTCCCATCTTCTGAGGATAATGTCAGGTGGTTGAAAGCTCCTGCTACTGAATGGATGATGAGGTGAAACTGCTCGACAGCTTGTGAAGCAGGTAAAATGGCATAAAAACAAGCAGCAGGGGCGACAATCACCCAATTAGCTGTAGGTGCTTTATGGAGATGTCTGAGTTTCAGTGACAAGAAAACAAAAGAAAAATGCCCGCTGAGCCTTTTCTCAAGGCAGCGACAGGATTGGCCGCCGTTGTGATGGTGGTAGTTGGTGTGGAGGATGTACAGTGAATGCAGCGTTGGGTTTCTCCCACTCTTCTATTTTTAATGCCTGGGAGAAGAAATAGACCAGAGGAGGTGTGCGGGCAGCTCTGCTCTCTTTGAGAATGAGATATCAACACTTCCGTCTGAAAAGCCTCTGTGGTGTTGGTTTTGTTACTCATATAAACAAAAGCGTGGTATTCTTGAAACAATCTAAAGTTGGAGCAAAATAACCTTTAAAGAAGTTATTCTGAGGAGATGTGTGGGATGCCCTGTAAATATCTTCTCTCTTTCTTTCTCTCTTTGTGAGGGTGATAGAGAGGCGGACCTCGGCCTGCCCTTCTCTCCACTGTGCGATCGAAAAAGCACCCTCGTAGCTGAGTCCCAGATTGGTGAGCTTCATAAAACACTTTTTAATCCTTTTTTTTTTAATGTTCTCCTTGTACATTTCATCATCCCTACAGAAACATAGTAAAAGTCCTCAGATTTACTACTGTAACTATGAAAACACTGTTGTTTTTCTCTTTAAAATGCCATTAGTAAGTCAGATTTATGCCACTCTCCAGTCGACTATGTGAGCAGGATTTTCAGACCCCACTGTGACCCTTACATCTCATTATCTAAGCCACTGAGCTGCTTTTATTTCCTTACTGATGTAAAAGAAACTACAGAATTTAAACCTCATGAACGTCTTATTTTCACGTGCTGATGCAGTGACTTTTGCCGTTGCAGGTTTCATAGACTTCATTGTGTATCCTACGTTCTCTCTGCTGACGGACATGGCTGAAAAGATTGTTATTCCTCTGGTGGAAGAAAACCCAGGTCCACCTGACCCCTGCAACAGACATAGGTAAACACACAGAAGCAAGACTCAACCACTATGACACCAGTGGGAAAAGCACACTTTACTACATGTTTGGGTTTAAGATTGAAATACTGTAAACAACTGACGACAACATATTTGACAGACGTGAAAAGAGGCTGATGTCAGCAGGGACCATACTGACAGGCCCAGCTGACATTTAGTGATTAGCACTGAATACAAAATAAAACTGAGGCTGATTTTATTTTTAAGAAACCTGTAATTTTGGATGATTGAGCTTAATTAAAGGTGTCACAGTTTATTCTGAGGGAGACGTGTGTGTGTGTATCTAATATGAAGACATTTTACTCAAATCCACAATAATAATCTCACAGTGACAGCATAAACACCCACCAAAGTCATCAAGATATATCACCTGGGAACCATGAATGTCTGTCTGTTGATCAGTGTTTTACTAATGAAGTGAAAACCTTGAGCTGCTGCTGGAAGTTGTCATTAGGTTTTATCCTGAGGGGAACTTGACTGTTTGTACAAACTCCATTTTTTTTTTTTCTATTTGTATGGGCGCTGTGGCTCAGGTGGTACAGTGGGTCGCCTGTGAATCGTAAGGTTGTGGATTTGATCCCCGGCTCCTCCTGTCCACATGTTGAAGTGTCCTTGGGCAAGACACTGAACCCTGAGTTGCTCCCAATGGTGGTTAGCGCCTTGGATGGCAGCTCAGTAGCCATTGGTGTGTGAATGGGTGAATGTATTGCCTTGTAAAGTGCTTTGGAACCCAGCTAAGGTCATGAAAACACTATATTAATGTACTCCATTTACCATTTAACTCTTTTTAAAAAAAATGTATTTTATTGTGAATAACAGTGCATTTACACACAAAAAGACAATTAAAGTGACAACAGACAACATTTAAAGGACAGATCAACATATGGGCGCATGGGGTGTGTGCGTGTGTGAGTGACTGTGGGTGTGGGAGTGATTGATGTACAGAGCTGAAAATGGAGGAAAGAAAAATAGAATACACGGTAAATAGTAACAACATAATGATAAGTAGCACAAAGCAAGGAAGGCAGGAAAAAATAAGAATGTGCAGTAAATAATAACAGTATAGTAATAATCACAGCAGTAGTAAACTTATTGTTTGTACAAACTCTGCTGTTGTGTTTCAATAGTAATCTGTGGAAGGAGAGCTCCAGAGGCCTGCAGTGGAGTCTCGCTCACATCACAGCTGAGCTGGTGAGTTTTCGCTCCACTTGGACACGACACACCGAAGACAACAAGCTCAAATGGAAGGAAAGTGGCTCCAATGGTATGTTGTATATTATTTAATCTATGTGCTTAAATATGCAAAGTAACAATTTGCAAAATGTAAAATATTCTCGATTTAATGTTTTTCTATGATATTTATAACTCTGCCTTTTTAACACATAACAGTCTGAAGTGGTTCCACTTTTCTATCATCTTTTGCAAGAAATCTGACTGAACATAATTATGTTTGATAAGCTTGGCAACAGCTGCTAAAACTGAGTAAAAGATATCCAGTCTAGATATGTGAGTGATTTGGCACAGACAATGCCGCTGTGCTCCACAAATGTTCTCAGTCCGCTTGATTTGATTTGTTATCTAAATTCATTTCTCGGTGATCTCATGTTGAGGATAACAGATACAGATAATGTTTTCCTTTCAGCTTAACAAAAGTTTCCAATGCCTTTTCCAATGTTGTCTATCCTCCAGGATTTTCAGACCCCACTGTGACCAAAGAGCAGAGATCTAGACAAGAAGGGCTGTCAGAAAAATCCCTGCAAGACCCCACTGCAGATGCAAAACAGTAGACAGGACTTCATTTGTAATATGTGCTTGTTTCCTAGAATCTCTACAAAGGTTAACTGAGGTTTCCAGTGAGTCACTGTTTGTAAAAAAAAAAAAACACCACAATGCCTTTTAGTAGAATAATGGAGAAACAGCAGGAGGGAGGGTGGGTTATGATTAAGATCCTCTTCCCAAGGTAAGATGCTGTGTAATTGCAGAAATGTCCTAATGTCTTATTTTAAGTGTACTATACTGCAGTAATTTAAATACAAATTGTACATGCTGGTCATGTTATACAGTATAGTCTGTGTCATTAATTTAACACTTGTAGTTTGAACTGTACACCAATCACTTAACCTTTAATTAAACTTTGAAAATATGCAAGTGTGAGTTTTTATAGTTCATTATCAGTGTTGGGGAGTAACAGAATACATGTACCGCCGTTACGTATTTAGAATACTAATTATGAGTAACTGTATTCCATTACAGTTACTATTTTTAAGCATGGTATTTAGAATACAGTTACTTTAATAATACCATTGGAATACTCATGTGTTTTTCACTTTCCGCCCCAGAAAGATAAATAAATAAATTCCCATAATTCCCAGTAAATAACATGCCGCTTAAACACTTCCTACTATGCTCCCGACTGCTAAACTAGCTAGCACCAGCGTTCAAGTGCGTGGTCAGGTATTCAGACCATTCAGACCAGGAGCGTCTGGAGCCACAACCACAGTGGACTCAACCTACGAGCAGTGAAGGAAAAATGCATCTTCGTACTGAGAATTTAGGCAATTTTTTACACTAAAAAAGGAGAGGGGTGAGAAAAACCTCACGGTGCAGTGCATCATTGTCTGCTAGCAGCCAGTCTACCAGTAGCGTAACATCATGGGTATAGGCCCCAGTGCAAATATTTTTTTTGTGCCCCCACCCCTGCCTGAAACACAAGCGCACCCAGTGCACGCTACACGCAGGCATACACACATACACACACACAGCCACGCAGGAGAGGCTAGGCTAATGCTAAACATGATGCTACGTTTTCTCGTCAATTTTCATCCACTTGCTTTTTTTTTCTGCTGAAATAAGAAACAACTCACCTCACACCATCGTGACTCATCATGACTGACAGGTATCAACGTGATTGGACAAATGATCATTTCCTCCTCCCATACCAGGCACTCAGTGTTACCTTACTGACCCGCCCCAAGCTGTTGTGTTCACAATAACGGGGCCTGTGGCAATTCTGGACAGCTGCTTTTTTTTTTCTTCATTCATGGGCCCCTGACGGCGTCTGGGCCCCGGTGCAGCGTCCATATTTACACCACTGCAGCCTATCTGCGTCCAAAGACTCGACCTCTAATCTGAAGAAACACCTTAAAGTAAGTTATCTTTATTAACTGTGTCCATCGTGTTTAGTTTTGCTTTTTGTGCATTATTTGTGCCATGCTATGATGATATACGGTTACTTCTCACAGTCACTGTTGATGTTTTGTTCAAATTAACGAGATGTTAGCATCGTGATGTTAGTGATGTTGTGATAGTTATCCGTTACTGTGGGTTTAGTAAACGCTTTCCACTTGCAGTGAAATGCACGTCAGTTCACAATGGTTTGTGTGTTTGTTATACAAAGTGAAGTCACAATTAACTTAAGTTTACTTTTTAACAGGAAGTATTCTAAGTAATTACAATACAGTACCAAGATTAGCCAATATAACGGAATACATTACAAAATACATTTTAAAGCAGGTATTCATTATTCTGTAACTAAATACTTTTAAAAGTATTCTCCCCAACACTTTCCATTATAATGCGGGCATTTTTACAGATACCATTTCTGTTTTTTCCAGTTGCAATATGTGAACCACCCATTTACAAATGTATGCGTTACTATAAAAGTGAAGCTTGTAGCCTACAGATAAATCATCACTGGATCTATGAAGTCAGATTTAGTTGGCATTTCATGAAAACTGATATTTGTCAGTGTACTTTGCTCTTTGAGGTAATGAATGTAGACTCTACATACAGTCAACAGTCACTAAACTTCTATCAGAAAAGCAGTTTCCACTTTAAATTTTATAAAAGTATAATTGAGAATCTGGCTCTGCAGATGCTTTAACATGCACAGTAAAAATGTGAGAGAGTAATGTGCTGCCTCTCATCTGGTAAACAGTGATCTGAGTTCTCTGCTCTGCCAGCAGGAGGAGCTGTGGAGCAGAGACACAACTGGCTCCGGGGTTACCCAAAGGCCTCAGCTTCAAACCCACTTTCCATTTTTAACAACTGTCATTTAAGCAGTTTGAAATTGCATCTTCAGTTTTCATCATCCTACAACGCGGGAGGC
>OOFC01019365.1:57439-67589 GCA_900323345.1 Pseudochromis fuscus
GTCAACTATGAAGCTGTAAAATGAAGAAATTGCATTAAACTAAAGACACATGTTACTTCTCAGTAATATGCACATGACTTGTGCTTGCACCACAACTACTTGAATAACATTTTACATGCTGAGTATGAGTGGTACAAAAACAAATGAAGGACGTAATATTCAAATTTTTAAGACGTGGACATCCTCCAGTAAGTTAAAATAAAGGTTTTAGTTTCTTAGAGTGACTCTCACCCTGGTTTAAAACAGCACTGCTGAGCTTTTATTCTCCAGGGATCCTGCAGCGTATCCACCTCAAGTCATGATGCTAAAATGCTTTAACAGCAAAAATTTGGAATAGGAGTGAATCGGTCTCACACAGACAACCCGAAAATGCAGCTCAGAGTGTGTGTATAGATTTCACGTGTAGCTTAAATTGCAGCAGCGTTACAAAATGTATTTGTGAAATCTCGTCTAGTTTATGAAAAATGTATGTGTTTTTATGCTCTCGCCTCCGAGTACTTTGAATTATTTAATGGCGGAGTGCCTATTTTTAGAATTTTTGTCCAAATCAACCTCAACTAAATGCATGACCAGTGGTGCAAGTTTGACGTGAAGTTTTTGGAGACTTTCCTCCTACATACTTCTTATTTTTGGCATTTTAATGGGAAAGCAGATCCTGGTTTATTCTGCTTTAGACACTCAAGGTGACTACATCATGACACCAACTGTCAAACAAGATGTCAACTAGAGCGGATGCTTACAAAATGTATCAACTGTTTCTGGATATGTGTGAAATAGAAAAATAACCAATCAATCACCAATTTAAACATTTTATTGTATCAAACAAATTTAGATTACAGATGTAATCATCAATCCATTCAAGTAAAACTGGAACAAAAACTCCCAAGATTTAATTCATGTAAAGTACAATATTACCATTAAAAAAAAAAGAACAAACATTACATGGTCCATAGATACACTGCAGAAGGAAAAAACAAAACAAAAGCTTGCACAGGAATGTTTTTCTCTCTTTCTTGTTCACCGTGGATAAAGTCGCCTTTGTTGGCAACTGGGAAATAAACTGTTCATACTGTGGAGGATTATTCTGCTAAAGTGACATCAATACTAAAGTGGTTTTTAATTTTCTGTATTTCACTTTTGTTCATTTATTTCTTTTTGACATGTCAAGTATGGTGTGAAGGTTATGGAAGGATTGTCACATAATCTACATGATAATGCCACTTCAGTGATACAAATGAAATAATGAGAACGATTAAAGAGTGCGGTGATGACTTCCTAATGTCCTTGTTACCAATAAAACTACAATGAAAAGAGAATGCAGCAATTATAATTCATGATGGGTATTTCAAATGTTTGACTTGCTGTTTAAATTAGCTCCCGTACAAAATGAAGCACAGTAAATAACTTGGGCTTAGATAAAAAGTCACTGTACATTCAGTGCCATGCAAGAAGGTGTTTAATGACCAGGATTTAGATTCCCAAGAAGCATTCATGTGTCAAAAATGAGGGTGCAAATTGCTCACTGGAGGCGTTGTTTTATTTATTTTTTTTCCTACTTGGTAATCCAAAATATGTAAATGAATCTGCAGACACCATCACTGTTATGTACCCTGCTTGTCAACTACACGTTTACAACCACACCAGTGGTGAACGTCCAGTTATCAGTGTTTCTGTAAACAGACAAGTCTATGCTGTTAATTATTGAAGAAATAATTACTAACCACCCTGTTCAAAGAGGAAAACACGTTTGATTTATAACAAAACAAAGATAAAGTAATTTAGAAGAGCAGCATTTTAGTCTTCCCTCTGCAGTCGTAATGATTTTCGGTCTTTTTTTTCCTGTCAAATTGGGTTTTTTACACAATTAAAAGAAACAAAAAGATCTTTCAGCAAATATCAAAAGCAGGAAATGAAGTAAAGAAGTTGCCCTGTAGCTTAAGGGAGACATGTGTTAGCAGTGGTGTTACAGAGCAACCAGAGGACTGCAGCAGCATGTAAACAGACTGAAGACATTTTCAGGTTACACGCCTTTACTAGTCAGCTAATACACCTGCAAGCTCCTGTTTGTAAGTCAGATAAGAAAGAAAGTGAAGCAAGTGTAGGCTGCAGTTTGTGTTGTGTTGTGTTGTGTTGTGTTGTGTTGTTGCCAGCTGCTGTCTGGTTGTTACGTTGCTTTTCATGGGACCTGGGAACTCCAAATTTTGGATCTTTGACAAAAAATAAAAAATAAAAAATCAAAGACAAATTTCTACCTCAAGTAAGATTTGCTTGGTAACCCTGGAAAGGTTTTTCAATGTCAACCTTTGTAGTTTAACTCGGTCCCTAAAACAGCAGCTGAGACAGTTAATGCAGCTTCTCTGCTTTTGCTTTTATTTTTTCAAAAAAACCCACTGTCTCACTAACATTATGCTTTATCCAGCACAGTGCTGCCAAAACAATCAGATCTTTATTTTGGTATTTTTGCTCTAATAAAGATCTGGGTATCATCAAATTCATACTTATGTGGTGTGCACCATTAATTACTGTAACCATCATCATGAAACCACTTTATGATGTAGAGAAAGGATCCCAGACTCAAACTTCAATGAAAACATTTGAAAATAAAAAATCTCCATGGATTAAAAAACCATAACAGAAAGATTGAAAGCTGACTTTGTTTGACTGATGTCTCTCTAGCATCTGCTAGATGAAAAACTGCCTTTTTTTGCAATACCACAAATGGCCACTTGGAGAGTTGGTGGTACGCATTTTGATTGGCTGTGAGGAAAAAAAAATCTTCAACTGTATTGGTATTACAGTTTCTGACAAGTTAATGCAAGTGACATCATTACAAAGCAAAACATGTTGAAATAAATCTTTGAGGCTTCTGTTTTGTTTAATTTTTTTCCCCCAATATGATTAATTATTTTATTTTGTCAATCCTGTAATTGTAAGGTTAAATGACATGCTGTTTACAGAGCAAATGTGCTGTTAAGGCACCAACTCCTTTTAACTGGCCAGTCATATGCTGGTTGACTGGTTTATCATTTTATCAACAATTGTCAGAAGTAATTTTAAGTAAATGTCATAGTTAATAAAGACTTTCATATGTTTTGTTTTGTCTGACCCACTGTCCAAACCTAAAGATGTGAACTGTAGTAGATAAAACTGTATCTACACAGAAGCTGTGAGCAGTGGCTGTGCTCCGTCACACAGGAGGCTGTCAGGCACAGTACCGAGCTGTACATCACCCACATTTGGGAAGCATTCATCGACTACTACAACAGAATCACTGTGGCTATAAGCATAAACTGCATGAAAATAGACTTGATGCATAAAAATACACTTCATAAATGCAAGCCCTTACACCTCCTGTGCAGAGACCTGGTTTGATTAAAACAGGAGCAAACAGCTGAAATGCAGTCTGTGTGGATACAGTTTAGAGACACATGCAGAAGCTGGAAGCAGAAAATGAAAAAAAAAAATCATTAATCATTTATCAAAATAGCTGCTGATTAATTTTCTGTCATTTGTCAAATTAATTATTAACGAACTGTCAGCTCTACATGTTGGAGCAGAAATGTAATGTCAGTATTAAGAACATACTATTTGTAGATGTCCAATCCAGTGGTGTAAAAATATGTAAATATAATTGAATGTAAACTGTCAGTCAGTCCAGATGTATCAGCCACCAGTTTACAATCCACCGTCTAACTCGCTGGTACTAAGTGGTGGCACTGAGTTTAATTTGATGCTTTTGCCTCCAGTTATAAATGAGGTACAGATATAATTTTATTGCTTTGAGGTGGAACTATAATTACTGATGTCATGGCACATATTTAATGATAAAAACTGTCTAAAAGGAGTACAGTATGTGTTGCCTTTGAACATTAAAGGGGACATTAAGCAGGTCAGTGGTGGTAGTTTATGATAATGAGTGTGTGACTATTAACTAGATATTAACTCCCAGTCCTGGTCATACATACAGTAGGCTAGTTTCAGTTTAGTGCAGGGAAGCTATAACAAATATATAATTAAATAACCCTCCCTTTACACGGGGTCTTTGACACAAAATAAATGTAGAAACCTTTGTTCTTGTTGTCGAGGTGGTAACTAAGGCCTGACTGTAGAGAAATATAGATGCCCTGATGTTTCTAAAAAGTGAATCTGCAGACACAATCTTCTGTCATTGTGTTGGGCTGACTGAGCAGACTGAACCGCCTCGTGTGAGGACCGCTCTACTTCTCCTTCTCCTGGCTGCCTTTCTTTGTCTTCTCCTCTGCCGGCTGACCCGCACTGGACGCTCCTGCTTTTGTGTCTGTAAAATATAATCAGAGACATGAAAGACTGACGGTTAGATCGGGGCTGATTCTGTTGGTTTCAATGGACTCATGCGACCAAACAATAAGTATCTTCTAACACACTGATGCCTTTCAGTGTTTCTACAAGTAAATCATTTCTCTGTTGTTGAACATGAAGAAAAATCAACATTTATTTGTCATTTAAAAAGTCCTGACTCTTAAAATCACATTGTTAAAATCAAGCTTCCTCATGTGCACCACATGCCAACAACTATGTGAGCATCACTGAATAAAAGGTCCTATTGTCTCCAAATAACTGAACATTTGCATAAGAGACTGACAGATGCTAAGTGAAGCCAGCAGTCGATGTTACAAAGTTGTGTGTGAAAAATGCTCAGAGGGATAGGTCGACAAAAGAAGTGATGATCCATCAATTGGTTACAAACTAAAGGCTTTGGATTTCACCACATGCTGGAATAGTGTGCAATAGGGTGTAGAGAGTGTTTTTTAAAGTCATTCTGACACCAGACAGTCCAAAGGTTTTTAGATTTGAATGTATCTGTCTGCTGAGGACAGAGCTTTATTATCTACAGGTGCCTGTATCTCTAAGAAATCTTCAAAAATGAACATTTAATGGTAAATCTGCACCTGTTATCACTGTGAATTGAACTTACAGTTAACGAAGAGCAGGTTTAACAGGTGTAGCAACAGTAACTGAAGGGGGCGGAGCTTAGTGATCAGTCTGCTACCACACCACATACAGGCCTGGCATATTGACTACAGCGTTTTCGGCATTTTCGTGTGGACGCAGATATAAATATCTGTTTTCGGGAGAGACGTATTCGTTTCGTCTCCATGTGGACGAGGCCTTAGATGTGCCCCTCTTCCAACACACCTGATTCAAATGACCAGCTCATCATCAAGCTCTGCAGAAGCCTGATAACAATCCTGGTCATTTGAATCAGGTGTGTTGGAGGAGGGACACATCTAAAACATGCAGGATAATGTATAATGCCATAAACCTTATAATCAAACTATCATAAGACATCATAGCTCATACTGAAAGTTTAGAGACGGTCTTAAAGGTCCACAAAGATCCTTTTTAGAAACAAAGAATGAAAACCTGAAAAAAAAAAAAAACCCTTAACAAAATCTAAAGTAGTGACAACACACACACCATAACAGCACAGCCCTTCCTCAACCTACTTTTTCCACTCTGGTGTGTAGCTCTGTCCCACGGTATTTCAGCCATGGCGATGCTCTGTGAAGTCTGGATCAAAGCTACTTCACAGATGTTTGTTGACAAGCCATGATTACATGACACTAAGCCAAGCCTGTTGAAGTGTTTAGCATACCTAAATAAACCCTGCCCTGGTGAACGGAGGATGAAGAGTCCCCTGAGGGAGAAGGCCATGAAGGAGATGTGAGGGGGAGAGGTTCCTGAGTGAGTGAGGCTCTTCTGGCCCTTACGTACCTGCTTGTGCATTGTTTTGTTGCGATGAGGGATCTGCTACATTGGCAACACTGGAACAATCCTCTTTCTCCTTGGAGAGGGGGCACTCGAGTCCACCTGCTGCCTCTAATAGACTCTCCCTGGAGAACTCTGCAGGAGCCAGAGAGACAAAGAGACGGAGGAGGAGGACGAGTTACTGATAAAACTGACCAGACAAAGATGAAGCAGCGCACTTTGTGATACAGCATCATTGGGAAAATGCCAACATGTTCTCTTAAATGATGTTAGCTTTACAGAACTAGTCCACCTCATGTCATCAATCAATGCCACCTGATATTTACAACATGTTATTTACTCACGGTGAGTGAATTTAAAGCACTGATATTTGACGGAAGCCATACTGGACTGAGCTGGTGTTAATGGTCATTGATTTGTTTCCCCCCTGCTTCCTCCTTGTTTTTTTCATCTGGACTGAGGATTTAATTTGGAGGTCCTCTAAAAGCTGAACAATCCATAAAGAGCACGGTCGTCTTATAATCTTTTTACGTTTTTACACCCGAGAAAAACTCCCGTGTAGCAGTGGATTAAAATGATTTGGCACTGTGGTGTTATTGTGTCTGAAAAAACAACCCTGTCCACTCGTGAAGCATTAGTCCTGGACTGTTACTAAGAGGTGTCCAGTCTGTGCTGTGACCATTTATCCACCTGCCATTACAGTGAATTACACGGCCTGAGCTGAAAAGCTGACCCCTGGTTTTTGTCATTAGAGGTAGAGTGCTTGGCACACAAAGGAGATGGTATCTGCTGAATAAGGTGGCCCTTTGATCATGTAAGTGTTTTAATTAAAGGGGGAGTTCAACATTTTGGGGAAACACTCTCACAGTGAACATGCAGCTTGAGTCAGCAGCTGCTTAGCTTCACAAAAAGACCAGCATCCTCCACTTATCACCACTAATAGATACAAAAACAGCAGAACTGCCTCTGGCTAAAAATACCTCTGGTACACAACCTCTGTAAAATGCCACACTGTGGCTTTTGGACAATGTTTCACTATTTCCCAAAATATTAAATCGTTTTCTTTAAATACATCTTCCCACCATCCCAGCACCTCCCCAATGACTTTGTTTCACTGTTCCTCTTCCCCGCCTTTCTCCTAATCCTGTCATGCATTTACATACATCCCTCCCAGACATGTTCATGCTTCCTGCCCCATTCCCTCTGCTTTCCTTTTATTCCTTCTAAGTCTACACCCTCCTCTCATGTTATTAAGCTGCATTTTGTATTCCTGTTCTCTCCTCTTATGGTGACACACTGCACTTCTTCATTGTCTACATCAGTGACCTTATCTGTCACACGTCCTTCTTTCTCTACAGGACCTGCAGACTCACTTGTGTCCGTTCTTTCATTCCTATTATTTACCCTTTCTTGCCCTGCACGTTGGCCCACTTTGGCACGGTTCCTACATTAATCTATATTCTCCCTGAGGTACCTACACTCAGCTGAGTGACATGCAGAGGAAAAAGGAAACCAAGCATATTTACTCAGAGTCTGTATCTGAGCACAGGTTTGAGGTTCTTCATTGTTCTTTTAATGTAACTTCTACTTCAATACATCTCAAAGGAATTTACTGTAACTCCACAGTTTTCATAACAGGCAGTAAGTATAATGCCTTGCTTAAAGAAATATACATTATATTATCACAACCTTGTTGGAAAAACAAAGGGTTTCATCTGATGCTGCTGTCAGATCAGCAAGATCAAAATCAAAAACTCAGAACAATATAAGTGTATGTACTGCCTCTTGTTTCTCCTTAACCCTAGAACACTAACGTTAAAATTAGTAACACCATCACTAATGTCGGGTGTATTTTACCCGATATAATATCCCAGATAAATTACAGTTTTCATCAATTTATGTATAAAGTACCACACTGTATGCCAAGTTGTAGTACTCTTCCTTCATTTCCCAATATACAATACCACATAAAATAAAAATTAGGTACCATGGGGGACCCTTTAAAAAGGCAGCAAAATTATTGAAAAATCAGGTAATCCTCAACGAGAACTTTTCAAACAAAAAAAGTATTGAAGCTGGGAACTTGTTATTTGGTACACCCATTACTGGGACATGTGAGCCTTGTCTGGTGAAGGCACAGTCTTTCAGCATCACTAATACTGTGGGAGAGCTTGACCAAATATGGCATTTTTTGACAGGGGAAAAAATGACCAAAGTGATGTTTAATCTTAGCCATTATACTAATTAAGGATTACTTGCAAATTCTGGGAGAACTCTGCACTCTGCATGTAAGGCATAAGGTAAGAGGTAAAGTGCAAAGATCTCGTGATTTAAACACACAAACACTAACATCAGGTAAATTCCACCTGTAAAATATGTTACTCTAACAATAACGTCGGGTAAAAATCACCTGAATGCATGCCTCTTGAAAACACCATAGATGGGAGGAGGGAAACAAACATACCATTAATGACATCAGTGAGCAGCTTGAAGCTACACAGGGACTCATGCAACTCAGACAACAGCAACACAATGAAAATCACATGACAAGAACTGTGCGGGTAAAAATCACCTGGCGTTAGTGTTCTAGGGTTAATCATGTCTTGACCCCTTGAATTTTTGAGTAAACTACCCATCTACCCAAGTAGTCGAGTATTTCTGCTTAGTTGTATTAGTTTCAACATGTTGTCCTTTAACAATATCAAAGTCCATATGGATAAAATCTTATTCTGCCTCATGTTCATTTTAGTTCATCTCCAGGAAAAAAAACACATCAACCATGCAGAAGAAATCTCATTTGATAAAGTTTTGTGTTATTCGGTACAGAACTAAACTTCCAGGAGGTTGGTGTTGCTGAGAAAGCAGCTGCATGCACACAAATAAAACGCTCAGGCTCCTCACATACCCTCCATTTGGCAGCGCAGTTTCTCAAAGGCCTCCGCAGTGGCCTCGTCGTCGTGTGGGAGCTCCTCTCCGGTGGGAACAGAGTCCGGGCTGGGCCGGTCCGACAGGCAGCTCTCCGAGGAGCACTCGTCCCCGGCTCCTTGCTGCTGCCTGTACAGGTGGTGCTCTACCAGGAACTGCAGCTCTGGGAGGAGACGAGAACGACACGGAAGGAAAGTTGGATGAGAGGAAGGAGGCAACACGGGAGGATGATGAGGGGAAAGGAGTGGGTTGGTAGGAATATTGAAGTTAAAGTGAAAAGTAGAAAGCATGAAATCATCGGGGAGACGGGAGCAGAAAGAGGACAAGCAGGAGAAGAAAGTGGAGTGAGATCAAGGCAGCCAATGGCAGAAAAGAAGGGTTATGAATAACACACAGGGAGGAGAGATGAAAGGAAGGAGAGTCGATGTAGGTGGAAACTCAACAAGAAATCCAGCACATGAAATACTGTAGGTTAACCATTTTAATAAACTGCCAACATTTAATTAACCCCCTGCACTGTCTGAAGTGAGGAGGCAGGTAAAGACACATCACAGCTGAGATATAAATTTTTTAATCCTCTGCCTCCTTCATCCATGATTTTATTAGTTTTAATCCCCGTGTAGAGGGAAACCAAAGCGCGCTGATTATCGCCTGGGTTTTCTCTAAGAACCGCCTCATAACCCTTAGAGCATTTCAGCTGTAAAACTAATTGAAAAATAAATATCCTACAGCTTCAAATTTCTCTTATCTTCTCATTATAGCTGGCTTTCTTTATTGGAAAATATTCTCTGTAAAACTGCATACACTCGGCATAAAACATTTTACATCCCGTGTTTCTGTTTAACTTGAAATGTGCACTTAAAGTGGGACTGGCTCTGCAGTGATGTGACCAAACCACTGACAGAAAGATGCTGCGACAGGCTTGCCATAGATGGTGCAGAACCTTACACTTAGACTGTATTCAGACCAGAAAAGTCCTTTGGTCGTCTTGTTTGGTCCGGACCAAAAGCGGACTTTATTTTTTTCGTTTGGTGCGGTTCCTATTCAGACTGCACTTTTTGCAAGTGGACTATATTCTGTAAACACATCCACATGTGTGACGATCGGTGTTCTCATTGGACAGCACTGACAAAGGGCGGCACACAGATAACACACCCGGAAATGGAGGTAAACATGGAAGTCCTGCATGCCGCTCTCTTGGTCTGTATATTTGTGCTCTTATTAGAGCTTCAGATAACTTTGGCGAAGTTTTTTCACTTTGACGCGGCATTGTTCGGCGACCGCTCGAAGCCCCTCTCCTTCATTTTCTCATTAAACATGCTGAAAACGACCGCATTTTTGTATGTCTTTTCAAGTAGTTGGACTGATCTGTCCAAATATCCAAGAGGCACAGTGTCTCCTCGTTGCTCCAAGTCTGTCCACGGCTCATTGTTTGTAGCATGTAGCATTAGCGTTAGCAGCAGCAACGAAGGTTTTC
>OOFC01019368.1:0-20614 GCA_900323345.1 Pseudochromis fuscus
TATATTATCAAACTGTATACATTATATTACACTACTTTTAGCAGTGGTGCTTATAGGTGCAAGTAGAGTTTCAATATGGGTCTAATTTAACTCTAAACATTTTTTGTAATGCATCATATGTTGCATGCAAAGTATTTTTAAAGCAGTGAAGTATCAATTGGTAGAAATTGGAAACTCTGGGATAAGGCCTGAGTACTTCAAAACTACACTTGTATAAGTACTTGAGTAAATATACTTAGTTGCTAGTTAGAGCTCTGTAAAGACTGAAATACTACATAGATTACTGAATAGACTGTTATGAAACACATAACCTAACTCTATCATAGCTAATATCTAGAAAAAAAAAAAAAAGACATTCCCATCAGACTCATCCTCAGTTGAAGTTTATAATCAGTAATCTAGCATCATGGCTGCTCACTAGCTGTGCACATTCTTTGTATAATAATAAAATATACATACATTAATTCATTCATCTTCCATATCCACTTATCCAGTTGGGTCACAGGGGTCTGCTGGAGCACAGGTAGATAACTTAGGTAAGTTTAATTTTATGTATACAGTTCAGTAAATAAGATAAGTACTGTCTTTCAACTGCAATATCTTACAAGATCAATCAAAAACTATGTGTGGACCATACAAATCTCCTACCAACCTCCTGTTTCTGACTTCCACAGAAAACAACTAAAACATTTAGACATTAATATGCTGTCACCAAACTTACTAAAAACACACCAACACTTGGCGAGGATCAACTCTGATGTTTGACGTTCATCTTTCCAGGTCACCGCTCGGTTACTTTCAACTGATGGTCTCAACCTCGCAGTAAAATGAAGCAGGCTCCTCTCAAACATAAACCACTGCCTTTCCATGCTCAGGTTTAGCTACACAAGACAAAGCTCTCAAATCATCCAGGGATGAATCACCGACTGGAAGAACTGTTTGTGAAGCCAACAATAAAATAATTAATAGGAAAAGCACAGGGAACACAGAGTGCAAGGAAGAGCAATTCAACAATTAAAATGACGTCATGATGATTCTGTGCAGCAAAAAACTGCGAAAACAAAATGAGTGATAAATACTTTGAACTAAGACCTTGCAGAGCTATGTTTAACAGATTAACTTGTCCTTTCTATTTGAATCAGTTGTCGTCACACACCACTGATGTAAGTCATCCCACTTTGCTCTATTGCTTTTCAGGGAATGACTCCAAATTAAGGGCCAAGAATCCAGTGTCTCTGAGACCCCCAGCAAAGAAGACAGATGGGCGAGAGATTTATTAGCGGTATAGATCCCAGCAGACCTGCAACACGTCATTAATTGAGAAATGTCACGAACTGAGACATGATATAAGCCCTGTGTAAAGTCTCAGTAAATATCAATCATCTTTTTCTTCCTGCTTGTTCTGGGACAACATTTGAGTTATCGACATTTATGGGAACACTGTAGTGCTCAGTGGTTCTGAGTTTCTGTACTGAATCACCTGCGAGGTGTCTTGACATCACTCTACAGGGGCTGAGAGGGTGATGAACGTAAATCTGATTTGCAAATATATTATTCTGCTCAATATAAACACGATAAACGCTTTGTGAGCGCGGTGAAATGATGCGATGAAATGATGAAATTTCACAACCCCCAAGGCTTCCACCAGCAGTCCTCAAATGAGACAAAAAATGATTGGATGGGAGGATGAGAAGATGGGAGGCTGTCACACTGCTGCTGCTGTCCATCTCGGACTGGGAGTGGAGTGTATTGTGTTTCCCTGCGTTCTGAAAAATAGTACTATTCTCATCACAGCAATGTATTCACACTCAGGCTTCTGCTGACTGAACAGTGACACTGTGTTTTTTGGGATCGCCTTGAGGAATGAGGAGATTAGCTTTGATCGTATACACATACACACACTCATACACACACTGACGCCAACAGACATATTGTGCCTTGTCTTTCATCTGTTCTCACTGTTTGATTCCATCTGTCAATTCCTCAGACTTAATGCACCTCAGGGCCTGTGTTTTATCTTTTTGTGTGTGTGCACGTCCCCGGTGGGAGGAGGAAGACAGAGACAAACTCTTGCCCTCTCCGAGGCCTTGGAGAAAGAAGACGAGGTGATTTCAATTTGATTTGTCATGAATCACAAAATGTTAACTCAACATGACACAAGACAGACGCTGCAGTAGGCAAACACTTGGAAGCATGCTGCATGCAGAGCTGCATCCGCTGCATGCTGACAACGGTCAGTGCTTTTCAGGTTCCTGTTTTCCTCTGGTGCAGCCTTGTACCACCAAGATGTCACAATGCTAAGTCATTTAATCCTTAACAAGGACACAGTGTATTGTTTGTATACAGTGTAGAGAGAACTTATTTTAGTATTAGGAATGTTCTTTGGATCAATATCAATGGCCAGTTGACTTACTTTAATAGATTGGTATTGGCTAATTCCTTATTCAGTGTTCTTGTTGTGGTTCCAAAAGTCACATTCTCCCATTTAAGCATTTAATCATAACACATTTTAGCTTAGACTTTGATCTTTTGTTCCAGTATTTTAATCTAGTAGCCATATTTGGTATTTAAGAGATAGACGTAGTCATCGTGATGTCACCCATTCATTTGTGGCTCGAATCCTGATGCCAGGAGTTTGGCATTTAAACGTCGCCATGTTGGTTTTTTGGATCCAGAAGTGACCATATTTGGATATGAAGGGAGCAGTAAGGAGGTGCCTGACTCTTGAACCCTGGAGTTTACTGGTGCATAAGCCTCAAAACCACCTGTAAATCATTAAAGACCAGACCTGTCAATCAAACTAACCTCGCCCCTTTATATTCCTCTTATTTTAATTGCTAGTTTTATCAGTCGTGTTATCGCAGGTTCAACAAACACTAAAATGTGTTGCACAACAAAAAAGGTCAGCTCCACCACAAGAGCACTAGTTCTAAAAAATAAATAACAATTGGATTATCTAAAATAAAATAACACTATGTATAAATTAAATGTGATGGGATGAGTAAAAGTGATTGTATACAAGAGTATTGCACATTGAATATGGACCAGTCCAAGTTCAATAGCAGCAGCTGTGGTTGATAGTGCATTTTTATGTAAGCAAATAGTAAGTCAATTGTAGACAGATATCAGATGTAAATATATGCGCTGATGATTAAAAAGCTGTCCTCAAGTCTGGTGCAACCTGCGGCCATGTTCCTGTATCGTCTGCCAAACGATGCTGGGTTGCTGTGGTCTTGGATGACGCTGTGTGCCTTCCGCAGGCATAGCCCATGATGTGCTGCGCCGCCTCCATCACTCTCTCTAGTGATTTACAGACTGTGGAAAGAGCAGTTCACACACCAGTCTGTGATGCAGCCCGTTAACATGTCCTCAGTGGTGCACCTGTAAGGGGTTTCTGAGGGTGTTCATGCTCGTGTCTGTGCTGCCTGATCAGGACAGAGTTTTGTTCAGTCTCGGCTGAGTCCTGTCTATGTGGAGTTCACATGTTCTCCTTGTGCCTGTGTGGGGTTTTTTCTAGGTGCTCTGGCTTCCTTCCAAGTTAAGTTAATTAATTATTCTTAATTGGCCAGAGCTGTAAGTATGAACGTGTATGGTTGTTTATCTCTATGCATTGGGCCTGCGATGCATTTCTCCAGGGTGTACCGTGCCTCTCGCCCACTGTCAGCTGGGACAGGCTCCAGGCTCCAGCCCATCACTCACACACACACACACACACACACACACACACACACACACACACACACACACACACTGACCGAATAAGCAGTTATAGAGGATAAACAGATGGATGGATAAATATTCCAATTAATGTTACTATATCTCTACTTATTTGTGAGACCTTTTCATCATTTTACCCAATGATTTTATTTTAATACTCAAACTCTACAGAACAATTACAACATGCAATAATTCAGTGAGCTGTAGGAGGTTTTGGCAGTTTTCCTAATTCTCCTTTGCATTGGTAGGTAAGCCCACTCCTACACATGCATGCACAGATGCACCTGAATGGTGGAAGAGGAAAAGAAACCAAGGGCAGCTTGATTGCACACTGAAAGAAGCCAGATGAGTGTTGACAGCATGCAGGTAAAGATGGGCAGGTGCCTTCAGCTGCAAATACCTCATGCAGTCAGGTGGAAATTTACAAATACAAATCATTTGAAAGCATTTTTACATGGTGAAAAACACCCTTCTGTTGTTTGAGTAGAGTGTTCACCACCCTCCACTAAGCTTGTTAAAGCAGCTGATGTGATTTCATTCATTGCACAAAAAAAAATTCAAAAATAGGCACAAGTTTTTTTGAATATATAAGAGAGGAAAATGTATGGCCTGCATTTTTTATTTGACTTTTTACTTGACAGTGTGTCAAGTAAGAATTTCAAGCATGTTATTTAATCCGTGTAGACTATTTTCTAATTATTTTTCAATTAATTGTATGAGCTTGAAGCCATAAGAAAGCTATTTCTGATTCTGGGAATCAGTGACCTTATCATAGCGAAAGGGTCGACATGTCTTCCAGACTTTGGACATTTGTTATGTGGGTCAATAAACAGTGAAGTTTCTACCATGTTCAACTGAACCAAGACAAGAGGCCAGATGGAAAATGATACGACATCTCTAATATGGCGGCCAAAACAGGACAGATGTGGGACAGCAGCAGGACCTTCTCCTGAAGCCAAGCCTGAGGGAGGTGACCAGACTTGCTGCTTGCAGAAACAGAGAGGACTGTTGAGCTGGTTGAGCAGTACTAATGACATGGACGGGTGTGAGATTACCTCTGTGCACAGTGCTGGCTCTGCAACAAACCTCCATGATTCAGTTCTGGGCCTCATTTGTTGAGGACAGGGTCAGCTGGGGATACTTGAGAGTCTCTGAGTGTGAGTCCTTTCCTATACTGAAAAACAAACACAATGGTTAATTCAAAGTGTCTGTAAACCCCATTATCACACTAACAATCAATACTATCTGCATTGTAAAAGGGTTTGCTTGTAACAATGAACCCAACCAAAGTTATCTGCAGCCCCTCTGGACTATTCAGAGCTCTATCGAACATTTAGCTCATTGTTTTTGTTTTCTCACCTCTAATTTTACTGTTTTCACTCACTCCCATATGGCTGCTTCAGGCCACAGCTGAAAGCTGAGGAAATAAACCCCCCTAAATCCTACTGTACACCCCCTACCAGCACCAAATTAGTCAAACAGGAAGCACTCAGAGAGCACAAACCACAGAAGAGGCATCAGCAATTTACATGTTTATTATTAGATGTTTTCAAAAAATCCTTAAGCTGTGACAGAGTTATGATAGAGAGATAGAGATGGAGATTTCATGGATATCTGGATTGTTTTTTGTGCAAGAGCCCATATTCTGAACTCACTTTTATCACTTTCATCTTCATTTTTTTGTCTGCCGTGAAAACTTTGTACATTGACAAATAAAGATTCTTCTTCTTCTTCTAAAAACACATTCATCTGTTAAGCAGTTTTTTTTGTAACAGTCCTACAAGACAAAAAAAAAAATCATGCAGGTAAAAACAGACCTCATGGGCAGAAGTGACCAGATAGGATACATAAAAACATAAAAAAGGATTCACCCACACTCAAGCCAAAGTACCTCAGCAGTGGCACTGAAACGGTTACAGACTTCACATTTTTTCTGTGATCCATTAAATGTCTCATCGGACTGATGAAACCGAAATGCATCTTTGGACCTTACCCATTTGACAGAAAATCAACTTGACACACTTCATCTGTATTCTATCCGCGCATTTTAAAGTAACGCTCCTAATAATTCAGCTGTAATTAAAACAACCGTGTAACTTTATCACAGCAACAGTCTCCTTTAGTACTGAATTTCAATTTCCTGCAACCTCAATTAGCCCCAATCTGTAATAACCGTCTATCAGGGGTTTGTAAACAGAGTCAATTTGCACATGGTACATGCAGAGAACAGGAGAGAAATGGAGGAACAAATGAAGCCTGCATGTAATACTGATGTCAGTGTCTGATGTCCCTTGTGTACTATGTGTCTTGCGTGTGTTTATTTCTTCAAACTGCATGTTAGGATCGCTTGATTATTATGTAACACACCACTAACAGAGTGCAATTAGCAGTATTGGTGTGGACAGTTTCTTTGATGTTAATAAAAAGAAACATTTGAAGAAGAAGAAGAAGAAGAAGGGAGACGCTCACAAGCAATGCTCGGTTGCCATGGCAAGGTTGACGCAAAAACAGGACCATCCACACTCCCTCATCACCGACACAGGCACACACACATACACAAACACACAGTTGTTGGCTATTTTAAGCTCCACAAGACTATAATTTGAGTGCTCCATTTTTGACCATTGTGTCTGAGGGTGCAGATGGGAAAAAGAGAGAGGGATCAGAGGCTTACAGGATGTGGAGGTTCAGGAGACAGACTCGCAGGTGAGCATATTATGGGAACGCAGCCCAAAGCGCCAGCAGGCAGGTCAGGGAAGCCACTTGTTATCCCGTCCACCTTTGGCCCCCGACACACTTTCATCTGCTTTCACTGAGAAAGTCCTCATGTAGAGAGACGTTGACTTGAATTGCCTGTCAAATTGCACTGTAATCTTAAAAGCATTTTCACTGCAGGAGGGAAAGTTTTGTCTCTATCTGTCTTCCAAAGTAAAAAGCCTTAAATTGTTATGCCTCTTTTGCGATCCCAGATTCTTGACAATCACACAAAACTGTTCACAACCTCTGTCGGTATTTTCATGTTCCCGAACACACCAGGGGATCCAGAGCTCGTGTGTGGCGAATAAACAAAGGCCTCAATGACTCATCTATGTGTACTACAGTCAGAGTCATACCTTATACCCGTACTGACAGCGGAGTACCGGCTCTGGACAAATGCCACTTTGGATTCCTCGTGTGGTGCGTGGGTGGAAGTCAGATCTATTCTAGGACCTGCACGGGTTTGCTTTTCAGACATCAATTAGTCTGGGAATAGCAGAAAGTCAGGGAGATTATTACCAACATGAATCTGAGACGGAGGCACACACCTGTGCCCGGCTGTTTATAATGGAAGATCTCAGCAGCTGTCCTGCACATCTGGGTGAAGTCACAGAAGCTTATGTGTGACTTGATCTGAAAGTCTGTGTGATCCAGTGGTTTGTCATCTTATCATTATGCTTTCTGACAGTTTACACAAACACTATCCACTAGTGCTTACAACGCATGCTCCCTGGTAACCATTGCTGCCTTTTTAGCTCTGGCCAACTAATCACAGTGGATTGGCATGAAACATATGTGCCAGTGTCGATGTGCCAGTGAGAGACAGTTGCCACCGACACCAGTCTTATAACTTCCACACATTGTACACTACCTGGTGCTGATAGACTGAGCACTCCAGGCTAGTTTCAATATCATAAATAAAAGGATTTATTCTACATAAAACTGACTCATAACTTACATATTACTATGTATTATATTAGACGGTTTTTGCCATGGATAGGAAGTAAAATCATTTTTCTACTTATAATTGGTGAAGCTAGTTTGTACGAAGTACAATTATTAATCTGATAAGTTTCGATCTGATCACCGGGTAGGGAAAGAAGAAAAAAAGGGCATTTTGCCAAAAATACATCATAATGAGATTGTTGTCTTGTATCTGCTGTTTCACCTCCTTGATCCGCAAACATTTTTCTTAATGTGTAAAAGAACGATAGCTTCCAGACAAATGTAGTTGAGTAAAAGTATCATATTTCCCTTCAGGCTCCATTGTGAATTCCCACATTTGACAATATGAAACCATTAAATGTTGAAGATTTAAATGAAAGTCATTGTGGTGTCGATGTGTACATAAAAGTTTATAGGTCAGAAGCCGCTGTTTGTTTTTGATGTGATCGACTGTTGCAGGCGAGGCTACATCACAGGGCTTGTTGACAGCGAGCCTGTCACAGTGAATGTGTGCCTATAACTTGGAAACACTTTGAGCCGAGCTTTGAATATTAAGAGCATACCAGATAACAACAAACCGTATAAACCTTTGAATACAGCTGTGTAGCACTGAGTATCCATAAAACATAAAAAACTGTGTACAGAGGAAACAGTGAACAAGTTATTTATTTATCCATATTTTGCAACTTTAGTTTTGGATTTACTTACAAATTTAAACAGTTGTGGTACCATGCTTTTAAAATGGCCCTTATAGTTGTATGTGAATTAGATTTCCAGACAAATCTCTGAGATCATTTTGGCTGTATACTGCTGGAGTTTTCAGTATTTTAATTTGTAATGCTTCAGTGCTTTCCCTGCCATGTTTTTTAATCACTGATGGCCGTGCTCCAGGAGAAATTAGCAGCTAATCAACATCTAACACAAGACAACCTGGCTCAGTTTTCAGTCAGTAGGAGCAGTAGTGACGCTTGGAGTGGACACACTGCTACTCTTGATGATACTACGTCCATCAATCACTGTGATCCCAGTGGTCCCACCAAACACCCACCAAATGTAGCTCTCTGGACAAGTCGCAGGATAAATTGTCTTCACTATCAACACACACAGAGAACATAACATCGAACATGGCAGCCTAGAAAAATGTTATTTAGTCTGAGCACTAATAGCACTGTCTAATTTAGTGATGTCTCTCCCCTGAAAGAGACTTGATCACTTCCTGAGTAGATACTAATGTGCCTCATCAGAATATTTTAACTACATTAAACAATGTAGCAATGAGGGTCTGAGTGTGGTAAAGACATTTTTAACCGGTCTGTGGCTCAAACTGCAAATCATCATTAGTCTGCAAAAGGTTGCCATTCAGAAAGAGGAAGAAAAGGAAGGAGAGAGAAAGAGAAGGGAAGGTTTAGTGGGAGTTCAAAGGCAACAGGAAATACAAACCATCTGTGCAAGGCCTAATTTCTTGGTTGTAAAAAACATTTTTGTATATTTTTATTTCTAATAACCGGGCAGTGTGCCTTGTGGCTGTTTTCAGGCACAGATCTCACAGAGTTCACTGGCAAACAAACAGTGAGGCAATTAGTCAATGGTAAAACGTACAACGTGGAATAGTTAAACCGCTCTGAAATGCATCTGTTTCACAGGGGTCACGTGTAGTTTACAGTTGCTTGACATTCCTGGCAGTAAAAAAAAAAAAAAATGTGCCTGCGGTCCTGAGTCTTCAAACCCGAGTGGCAGCTGTTTTGTCTGAGGAAAAACTGTCCTTTATGCAAGTAACAGAGATTCCCTCCTTTGCTTCCCTTATATATCAGAGTTCTTATGATAAAAATTGTTCTGTGTCTTATTTCACTCTGTCAGAAATTGAGCATGTTTCTATGGCAACCGCACTGCCGTTAGCCAGCTGTCCAAAGTGAGATAACGTAGCAGGCAGAGTTGAGAGGGAGTTCTATAAATTCCCATTGTGATCTCATAGATTAGGTAAAGCTGTTGTGTCTGTAGAGGTAGAGGTGTGTGTTTACCTGGATCACACCACCTGAGCCTCATTCAACACAACCGGCTCACCACAGCCTCTTGTCAGCTGATTTAATCTGCTTTACAGGAGAAGATTTGTGAACTTTGTGTAAGTCGGCTCAGGTTTCATACTGGTGGATTCTCCACAGCAGATTAGTTAGAAGTTGCATTTCATATAAGCTGCAATAAAACTGCTCTGTGTGTATCAAGTATTCAAACTTTGATGCATTACGCTGCTTATAATTCATTAGTGCTCCTTAGTATAATTGTTCCCGTGAGTTTTCCATGTATTTAACACTCCTTCTGTATTGTGCCAGCCCATGCCCTATGGCATGAATGCATCAGTTGGGCCACCATCTGGCAGCTTGTGCAATATTTGTCCTGTTGTGCTCTGCAAGTGTTCTCCCAGAAATGGCAGCATGGGTAATGTAGAAACAGCTTGTCTGAGACACACAAAACTTATTTACATGCCTGTCTCTGAAGGAACAATCCAGCTGGCAGGTTCTGAAATCTATCATTTTGTAATAATGAGTGGGCATAGTGCGTCTATTTCCACACACTGTCATACTACAGACCATGGGTAGTGTGTGAATGCATATCTAATATGCATACAGAGATACAGATGCAAAGTGTATCATATAATGGAGCAAAAAGGCCAGTAAGACTGAAAAATGTGCATCCTTCCACTCTACCCCTCCTAGTGTCTAATAAGTTACCATGACAACCAGAGAGCGGAGAGGATTGCCCTTATTGAGCTCGAGCTCCTTTTTGCTGGAAGTGTTTCCCTGTTTCTCCTGTGGGCTGCAATAATCACCTCATGATAATCTTGAATGTATAATAAGCCAAACAGAGAAGACGTCGTAAGGATGATAAATTAAAAATCCTCAGCACTGACTCAGCGTTCACTCCTGCGTTTGAAAAGCTGCTGCAACGTCAGAAAAGCAAAACATTTCTTTGATGCTTTTCTCCAGTGTTTTTGGAAAATACAATAAAGGCGAACGTGTCCTTTTCAGTGTCAATACAACAGTGGCTCATTTTATTTTTGCATTGTTTGCTGATGATCTTTTGTGTTGTGTAGGAAACACATCACATTCACATCACATCCGCAGCAGCCGTGAGGAAACACTCAGTGAACCACTCACAACATTCCCGTAATCAACACTCCTGCACCTGTTGAAGAGGATTAGCATTTGAGCCCACTTTCACGTCTATAATCCCCCTTTAATATGCACTTCATGTAATAATGAGCTGCTTGACTTCTCTGATAGCACGGCTTGAATCTGATTCAAAGCCACCCCATGGTTTGTGGAGCTCTTTTTCTGCCTCAGCACCTCAACTTTGTTCCAGTATTTGGTACATAGCCATCACCACCACCAACATCACACCTCCATCCCCTCTCCATCGTTCACCGCCTGCCAAGGGAGCACACATCTCACATGGAGAAACAGCTCCTCATCTTCTGGCTCACAGGGCATCGTTCACAACACACACACTCCACAGCAAAACACAAAGGAAGCTGGACGCTGTTTATTTCCAAATCACTAGACTTCCCTTTAAGAGGATTTAATGTGTATTTCTTAGAGAATTGTAAAGTTGGAATAAAAGATCATTTTGTTTACCCAGGCTGCAACTTACAATTATTTTCTGTATTGATTCCTCTATTTCGCTATTAAGTTTGTCTAAAAAAAAAATAAAAAAATCTAGAAAGAAGTTTAACCAAAGTCCAAAAATCAAAGATATTTATTTTTTGGTTCACATAGGACTAACAAAACCATGTGCATTTTAGAAGCTATAAGCAGGAATTTTATGTCAGTTTCTTTCAGCTCTTTAGTTAATTATAGTTTATCAAGTGAGGTTAATTTTAAAAGATGTAAACATAAAATGGCAGCTAATTGCCCATAATTCTTATCATTACAAAAAAAAGCAGAATGGAGGCTGAGATTTAAAATATTTCAACCAAGAACCAAGAAAAAGGATGGATTTTTTCTGACTGGATTTCTCTGACATCACACAGGCTCAGCATGAGGAAGCTACACATGGTGAATGAACCTGCACAAGCACTGGGATTGTTGTTACATTACTCATTGTACTGCTCAGGAGGATTTTTAAAATACAACAGCTATAAACCTATGCATGTATTTTTGTTCGATTCATTTAAGGGGAAGTGATGTTTAACCAACACTTCTACCAGAACATCCACCACACATTGCATTCAACACTGCCGCACCAGTGACTTCTTTTTTCTCTTTTCTTATTTTTTGTTCATACCGATGTATCATATTCAAGGACAACAGAAAAGGCTTAGCGATGTATTCATTTTCTCTCTCGTTTTCAATGAATCCCAAGACTGCCTTATCTGCCTTTGTTATGGTTTTCTTTGCTTAATTATGAATTGCTGATTAAAATTCTACTCGAATTGTAAAACCTGCATCACAATACTGAGGCACACAAAAGCACACACATACAGACAGGAATGCAGAAGCTGACATTTCAATATCGATTCCCAGCTTCAGCGAGGAGCTGAGGAATTGTGGTCCTGAGATTGCAGGAAACTCATCAAGGTGCACTTGTGATAAATGACAGTGACAAATAATGTGACATAAATGTTAAAGGTCATGTGTGACATTTGGGCGTACGGTGCACCTCCCTAACTAGGAGAGTGAGCCATGTCATTATCTCCTCCTCAGCTCAAAGGAGGAACCAGCAGGGCAACGGCCAGCTAAATGTCACATCTGCCCTGCCAGTGCACGCCGACGGAGCGGGCTGACAGCCCCGCGGTGCCATGGGCGTCCACAGCTTTGCCAGTCCATTATAAAGTACCCATCTCAGGACTGGCACACAATAGCTGCTGTCACACTGTCACCTGAGTGCCTCGCCTCCAGCAGACAATGGGCACACCACTGTTGCCTGGATGGAAGTGTGTGTCCTCATGTGTTTGGAAAGATAACAGAGTATAAGCCTGGATCTGTTCTCAGCCAACCACGATCATTCTTCACCCCGCTCCCCACTGAGTTTTTCTCTTCTTTGTCTCTGTCTTTTAAAATGCTAGAAAACCCTCTTTGTTCACTTTGTTATTTTGTTGGACTGCAAGCAGAGCTATTTCAAGTCAGCATGGAAGAGTGGGAAACCTGCAAACTGCAACCTCACTCTGAATGACAGATGTCGAGCTGTTTGAAACCTGCGATTACACGGCAGCGCCGATTGTAAAACGGTCATTCCTTTCACTTTACAACCGACTGATGGAAGATTGCTGCTGATGCCTAAAAGCTGTTTGTTGAATGATAAATGGGTTTTTCATACATATCTGTATCTACATAACTGGCACCGTTTGCCACATGTATTTTTTTCTGAATTACAGGGAGGAGACTTGAAAGCCATGGGGGAAAAAGGAGAAGAAAAAAAAATGTGACAGTTATTGAGGGATTATGCGTCATCATTGACATTTGCAGAACATTTTTATCGAGCTGTATTCATTATCTGGTGAATTACTCCCTTTTTAGCACCTAATCAGCCCGCCGCGGATTAGCTTCAGCTCATGTAAAATTTATTTCATGCTTCAGCTTCTATGGAAGCAGGGCATGAAAAACTGCTCAGACCACTGAGTGTGCCACAGGCATGTAAATAAATGACACTTGGGATAGCTTGAATGTTTTACGAAGTATCATTAAGAATATCAAGCAATTATTGAAAAATTCCACATCCTACTGTTCCACTAAGTACTCTTGATGCACATCAGAAATTTACCAACATACACGAGTAAAAAACATTTCAGAAGATGTCAAAGCATTGCATTCCTCCAGTAAATTCGTTAGTCTTTCTTTTTCATGCTGCCCAGACGAGTTGCACTGTGACTGACCTTTAACTGGTGAGAGAATTAAGTTATCCACCAAGCCCATTTATATGGAGAACAGCACATCATTAATATGTTAATACCTGCCAGTGCTTCCCTGCTTCGCATTTAAGAAAGGAATAGCTTGACCTTTGCTGACATCTTGCCAACTCAGTCAAGCTGCCCTAATTTCGTAAAGTTATTTAATGTCAATTGCCCTTTGCTCCAGAGGGCCAACAGAAGCACAGGGTAATACACTGATGTGCAGAGCTATGGTGTGAAGATGAATAGTAGTCAATAACAATACTGCTATGAGGAACAGGTTTGCAGAAAATTATTTTGCTATTCACAGAATTTTTATTTGAAAAAAAATGTTTGTATGTCTTAACACCCAACCTGTTTCAGTGTCTGGATTAATGGAAAAGTACAGAGCCCCTACAGGGACATGAGGAAAAAACATGTGGATGAAGAAGAAAAAAAACAGTGCCGCTATCTAGTGCGCACTGGATAGCATTTCTGCTATACAGAAGAGGCTGAATTTCCCAGTCCACCTTAAAATGCCATAACGCCTGTGGATGTTCAGTCATTTTCAAGCTAATTCATGAACTGAAGAATTGAACAAATTATGCATACTCTTCTGTATACTGAAAATACTATCACGTGCGCATGTGAAACTATCTCATGTGCAGATACTTACTCTAGGTAACGGCATTTTTTTTTTTCTGCATCAAATTTTTTTTTTCTTCATGTCGCTTTAGGGGCTCCGTAGAAAAGTCTTTAAATTTCATTGTATAATGACTTTGAATACAGCATTGGCAGATCATCCTTTTAGGCTAATATGGTGAACTTACAACCACTACAGAGCAATATTATTTTTTGCGTAATCCTGGTTTGTGCCCAATATTCACTCGCATTTAACCCTTTAATGCCAAATGTATCATATTTGATACATGAGTTTTTGAGACATCTACATCATCAGTGTGATATTTTTGAGTTAATGAAAAAAATTAAAAATCTAAAAAATTATGAAATTGTAATTAAATAACACTATATCTCTCTCCCTCTCTCTCAGTCTATATCTGTCTATATATTTCAATATTGATTTTTTTTTATTGTTTATTCATTTTTTGTCAGAAGATTCAATAAACACTTGGATTTTAAAAATTTCAAATTTTCTGCCAATTATTTGATGGTGCAGGCATTACAGGGTTAACTCTGGTTTTGGTCTCCACCATCTTCAGAAGGAGCTTGTTAACTGTGAGAGCCTCTGTCCACAAAGAGCATTTTTTGGCAGCGTCTGCTTTCAGTCTAAACTCTGTAGAGTTCAGTGTTTACAGTGTTCGATGACCTGGGTGCAAAACACTCTCAGGATATTTTTTGTGCTGCATTCCAGTTGACAACAGAATGTCACTTCTCTCTCACCGACTGATCAGAATCAAGAAGAAAGCAAGATTTACAATATCAACAACGTCATCAACAACTGAGAAGCAGAGAGGAGCAATCGTGGAGGAAAAACTGATTGCTGCTGTCACTGAAAACACGGTAACAGAAGTGCGGCCAATGCCAGGAGCAGTTTTTTCTCCTTTGTTTTAGCTAATTCTTTATAAAGTTATGCACAGAGACTTGATGATCACAATGCGGAAGTGCTACAATGTGGTTTTTGTAACCTAGCAACAATAAACGCTTGAGGTAAACACAACGAAAATGAACCGCTGGCCGCTTCCAGCTCAAAAACAGCTCCCTGTGGACACAGGCCCTTAATGCTCAACTATTTTCACATTGCCAACTGTGTCTGTCCACTGTTTGGTCCTGAGTCACATACAGGGGATTTGTAAAGTTATTCCACTGAAAAATAGCTGCTGGCTGTGGTCAGAAACATCGCTATGAGAGGCACTGAGAGCTGTCAAAAGTGCAAAGTTGCAGACTGGACAGCTAAATAATGAGAAACTGATCAAGCTGTACAACAGGAGCACTCCCTTTATATTGATTTTATACTCTCAATCTATACATTAACATTAAATTGTTAAATGTAAATGGGTTTTATTGAAAGCTAGCAAAGACACTTCAACCATATTGATTATTACTGAACCTCCGTGATGTGGAAGTTGATGTATTGTGTACAGTTTGACAATAGTGATATACGCAATTCCTGCTGTGTTTCTATTGCAGTGTTTCCAAATCAAAATCAGTCTTTTTATCAAAGGTATATCCATTTAAACCCTGTCCAAATTTACTACAAACTACACTGTTGTTATTTCTCACGTACTAGTTCCAGTGCAAACTAAAACCATTGTGTTCTGCAGATGTGGATTGTTCAGAGTAGCAGTGGTACTATTCTTAGAGTATAAAATATTGACAGCCACTATACAGTCTAGTTTTTGAACTGTGGGGCATGTATATGTATGTAATCCAACACATGAAGCTGTGCAGATGTAAAAAGTGTGTTCTCAGGTCAGCACAATATTCATCCTTTAGGCAGAATATAATAAACTGCAGCTGTCTTCAGATGGTTTGAGTGTTATAATCACTAACATTAGTGCGATAACTCTTTGAATGCTGAAGAGACCAGTTTGATACGCAGTAATTGTGGTCACAGGACACTAAAGGGACTTCAGTGATCCACAGGCATGACAGAATTACCTTAGATTTGTTTCCTCTGTGACTTTCAGATTTATGATGCACATGAATTATATGCAGTGTGTAGCACGACCGTTGGACCAAGGTGATTTATAATCAGATGTTCTGGGAATTTGGAGGGATACAGGCAGAGTTTATAGATGTACAGCATTCGATATCAGACGTACACACGTTGAATTAGAGCAGGAGTAGTGATGTGTGTTATTTATTATCATATCCTGAGTCTGTGTTCATGTTACTTGATGATTTTGCTGCTGTTGCTGTGCTAAGCTGTCAGGGATGAGAGATGTATCTGTCTGACTGCCACTATTTTTAGTTGACATGGAGCCTGTAGTTTTTCAGACTGATCAAAGGGATTAAAAGTTGTTTTTTTTCCTGAGTTGACTTAAAAGACACTGGAGCTTCATCAAGCTTGTGGTAGCTAGATCAGGAAAAGAGCAGTGTTGTACAGTAACAAAGTACAAATACTTCGTTACTGTACTTAAGTATTTTTTCAGGATCTGTACTTTCTTATTTATATTTTTGTGAATTTTCAGTTTTACTTCAATACATTTTCAATTTAAAATGTGTACTTTTACTCTGTTACGTTTCTAAAAAGCATCTTTGTTACTCTTTACTATAAAATAAGATTGGAATAAATTATATATCCTTCAGACAAGCATGTTTTGGCGAATCAGTGCTTCCATTCTGCATGTTGTGTTTGCAGCTCACTGCTATAACCAACGAAGAAGAGCTTCAGGTAAAGATGGCGACTAACGAGTTGCTCACAGAGGAGGGTGATAAAAGCATACCAAACACGCCTGCTGCTACTGCCAGTACATCGATTGCTGCTACCACTCCGTCGACAACAAACAACGGTGGTGATGAAGACCAACACCCACGGCCATACTTGAAAGAATTGTTTTGTACATTGATGTGAAAGGTTCCTCGTGCAGTGCCGCTTGTACCTGCCCAGAAACAGCGAGATACTGGCCTTCAACAACTCCCCGTCCAACCTCAAGAAACACATTGAGCTAAATTACGAGTAGCTACATGGCAGTGAAGCCGCATTGTTAACGTTATGTTAGTTATCATAAGCATAGACTGTCATAAGCACTGTTGTTAAAGCTAGCTTCAATAACAGTGCTTTAACAACCCTAACTCACAAAAAGTCTAAATTTCTGAAAATGTATCGCTTTCAGGTTTTTTTTTATAGGATTTACTTTTACTTAATTCTTTGAAGTATACTTATTCTGAGAAAAATACTATTGATATTTAAGTACAGAAAACACCAGCAACTTTAAGACTTATACTCAAGTAAAATTTTAATGGATGACTTTGACTTTTACCAAAGTCATTTTCTGGTGAAGTATCTGTACTTTTACTTGAGTATGTTTTTACTTTAACCAACACTGGAAAAGAGTAATACTTTAGACAAGGAAGTTCCCCTCATATTCAACTCTCCAATCATGAAGAATTACTCTAGAAAAGCACTGGAGTCTGATCCCTGAAACAAGCACATCATTCTGACTGCATCTACATCTAACACAACCTCAAGTGTCCCTATACTGTGTAGTGTAGTGAATGAGTGTATGACCGAGCCAAAGAAGCTATATGTGCAATCACCGTACATACAGGGTTAACATGACCTTTTGTGTGAAGTTCACTGCTGTATTGAAAGTTAATGGTAAGTTTTCACAGTAACAGCAGGACTGCTGCTCAGGTCATCATCACCTGACTGAAATCTCTCTGCTGCAGCTGAATAAAAAAGGAATAGAGGCAGATTTTTACCAAGCCTGAAACTTAAGTTTGAACTTTGTGATTTAGACATTAACAGCACAGAAGGCCCGTCCTCCTGCAAAGAGTCAATGTCTGTAAATGATTTGAATGACTCAAAGGTCAATTTCCACACACTGGGCACATTTATTCCAGAAGGCGAGCTATGACTCATGCTCACCAAGTTCAATTCAGCTGACCGTATTCAGGTGGCTCAAGTAATGACCACTGAGGAAATCTTCATTGAATTTTATGATCGCTTGATAGAAGCTGAGGAGCATATGAACCAGAAACTTTTAATGATCCCATTTCCACATGCTACCCTCGTCTTTGTTTTCAAGACTTCTCAGTGAACCTCTTATGATCCTGAATGTACTCACATTTCTGGGAACAGGAATGTTATTGAAATAGCAGTTTATAAGTGAGTTCATTAGAGTGTCTGCATAATACTGGACTGAGGCGCCTTTCACACCAACCGTGGCATGAAAAGAATGGCAGTTCAGGCCATTGAGCTTCTCTCTGTTTGTGTCAAAGCACATGGTTACTGACATTTGTGTTTAGACAGAGTGATAAACAGAGATAGGTCTGTCGTGCCAAACTAATAGATCCTCTCAGAGTTTGGTAAGGTGGCTGGCAAATACGACTCAGTCTCTTTTCACTTTTAATGATCTCCCTTGTGTGCTTTGGCAGATATGGAGTTTGAACACTGTTCCAACGACTGAGGCGATTTCATTACACCACACTGTTTAATGTGCACACTGGTGTTAAGTTTTAGACCAAGCATACCCAAGGGTGAAACAAGTTTTCAGGCCTTTTTAATTTAATATATTTTGACATGGAGGGGCATTATGTAATGTATGGCCTTCATTGACCTCTTCCAGGAACTAATAGGGGCTGCATCAACATCATCAGAACTTACTTCCTCCCACACGAGTCTCCAGCAGAGCCTTCCTCCCAAGATGTAAAAAATAAAGCCTTTAATAAACATAAATAAGACAGAATTTTAACAACAGAGACGAGTTCAGCTCCCAACAGAAGCATTTAGACTGGATTTATCACCATGGAACAATAATATTGTCGTTGTTTTTCTCTGTTATAGTGGGGTGTAACCTTCACAGCTGAAACATGTCAGACCATTGTTCCAAAAAAGTATAAATCATAAAGTTTTTAAAAAGACAAGGATTTTATCACCTGGTGTCTTTGCTGTAATCCCAATAGTGATTAATATCGCCGCTCATACATAGATGCGCGTTATTGACGAGGGCTGTGACATAACACTGAGCGTGCTCACATGCAACCGCTCTGCTAGAAGTGCAACAGGAGCGTCTCTGACACCCAGATTCAATTTGCTTCGCTGGGATTCCCGGCTGACAAAACAATTAATGCAGCTGTGCCAGAGAGACGCAGCGTTCCTGCTGCCAGACTGTTACCGTGACATGACGCTGTCGCAGCATGGAAACTTACACTGACACTCCATAGGTTTAGCCCTGTCATTCCCACATAAGACGCATTACTTAGCCAACACGGTGTGTTTACATTTAAATGGTTATGCTAATGAGCCGTGATACCAAGACTTGTTTGCAGCACAAGGGACTCCACCCTCATCTCTAAGCCATTTTTGCTTTTTATGAGAACGATGCTGCATGCTATTAGTCACAGCATAACGTCTGAGACCATTTAGTATCTGATCCCTTGGTTACATGATAATGCACAATAGAAATCCAACAGCTAAGACAGTGCGTTGTTTGTCAAAACTGAATCATGTAATTACAGCAATTATGGTCAAACTTAGTCAATAAATCAGTTGGTAATAAAGGGAATTATGTAGCAAAAGCAACAAGAATTAGACACAGGCTGTGAATTTTCTTTTCAAGTAGTCATTTATAAGGACTCCAACAAAACCTACCATTTGGATGTTGTTGTGAAAAGTTGCAGACCTTCAAGGATCCACAAGTACAAACATTACACAGAAAATGTTTCCTCTACAGCTCAGTCATATCAAACTGTCTCATCTGAAACTGAAAAAAAGAGAAAAAATAGAAACACTTTGTCAACGCTAGCAGTAAAGGGCACTCATTTACATTTTAAAATTCACTCGCAAAAATTAATCATTTGCTTCACAGAGCAAGTTGTTGCTCTTAAGGGAGCCTGTCACTTTAAATCATGCCCATTGATCTAAGACTATCTGTTAAAACAGATCAGTTTGAATTTAAATGCAGTTTATCAAAGACTGAAAACACACAACTCTCTCTCTCTCCCTCTCTCCCAGTTTAGTGGTGTTGTCCACAGGATGTTCGTAGAAAACTCTGGCTGTTCAGTTAATTTCCCAAATGGCTTTATCAGCCGACGTCGAGCGAAGCTCCCCAGTGACAGAGGCTTCCATTTTAAATGGTGTTTGTTGTCCTCCTCAAGACCTGTTTAAGCTGTCAGCTCAACAACCTCGGCTGAAGGGGGAAGGTGAAGGAGAGAGACCAAAGGAGTGCAGAGCAGCTTCAGACCTGCATATTGTACAGTATAAGATTTAAGAGGGAGCAGGGACCTTCATCTTCTCTATTTAAATAAAGAGCAATTTTGAACTATCCAAATATATTTTCACCTAATGAAGACTATCTAGTTCATGGTCTGGATTTGCTTCTATCATTACATTTCACTTCTTTTCGCATTTCACCAATAACACCAAACAGGACACAGACAAAATGAATGACTAACTGACAGACATAGTGGACAATTAAAAAACTGACAGGCTGGTATTTCTCTTAGGTGGACACCAAAACAGAGGTCAGAGGATGAACAATATGTCTTAATTATTAGGGCTGATCGATTAATTGCATTTGCGATTATATCGCGATATGATAAAATGGGATTTTCTAACCGGAAGGCTGCGATTTGACTGGTCACGTGACTTGCGCATCAGCAGAGCAGAGCAGCGCAAGCAGGAAGAGACAACAACTTTAACCTGCTACG
>OOFC01019375.1:6770-20962 GCA_900323345.1 Pseudochromis fuscus
GTACCGTATTTTCTGGACTATAAGCCGCTACTTTTTTCCGATGCTTTGAACTTAAACACTGGTGTTTCTCATGTATCGGCGGCATGAAGCTCGTTAGCTTTTTACAAGCTACCAAGCTCTGTGCCGCCGATACATTTAGCGTCGTCACATCAGACCCGGTCAGAGTGGACCACATGAAACTGTTGGAATAAATTCAATAGCGGCTTATAGACAGGTGTGCTCAATAGTCTGGAAAATACGGTATTTGCTGCCGGATATTTGAATTTCTCCTCATGGGGATTAATAAAGTTTTATCTATCTATCTATGAACTGGATTTTATTTATGGAACTTTACTGTATTTTTACCTGTTGCTTATCTTACTGCATTTTTCCAGCTGCAGGAAAATAGAAATATTAATTTATTAAATGTGTTAGTGATTTCAGATTGTCTCTGTTGGACACAGGTCAAACCACAAACCCTGTCCACACAAAGTCGGATTATTCAGTTACAGTGTGGATGTAATCTGTGGGATACTACAATACATTTGTCCACATGTTGTCTTCAGCACAATCTGCAGCGCGCTGTGGGACCCGGTTCTGGTTCTGACCGGCTCGTTGTGTTCTGCTGATGTCTGGTGTTCATGAGAATCACTCACCGATCCAACACTCCAGTCGGGCGCAGGGCGACGTCTTGACCACGTCGGGAGGGTCCACGCCCACGTTGAGGCACAGCACCAGCGCTACACTCACAGTCTTCATCTGTGGGGAGACAGGAGGTCAGTACTGGACTCCTGGTTCTGGTTCAGTAATCATCATGAACAGATTAGAGGCCAAAGATGTCAATCAAACTAACCACACCCCTGACTCCTCCCCCTCTCTCAGCCTAATATCTCCTTAATGATAAAATTATTTTCAGATGGACCACCTGTCAATCAGACTAACCCCGCCCCTAACTCCTCCCACCAGATCTCTGAGAAGAAGAGCTGACTTCATCTAATGACATCAGAATGACTTGTGGAAAAATGTATTGACTGAATATTTCAGGATTGAAAATGAGGATTTTTGAATTGAAGTCAGTTGGAGCAGCACCTAGTGGCTGTTGGTGGTATTACACATTTTTGAGACCTGTTTACTTCGTCCACTTCTATACACAGTCTGTGAGACAACACAACAAAACAGACTTATCAGCAAATATAGTGAAAATTAAAAAGGACCCAGAATTTAGCCCTGAGGAACCTCACAATTAAAATCAAAATTAACCCAGGAAGATGGGTTGTTTTTATCTTTATGCTGCTTATATTTTATTACTTTTATTCAGCATTGTTGTTGTTTTTACCTAATTTATTTTAACCATTGTGTTGATTTATACCCATCTTACTCCAGTATTGAGCCAGTTGTGGGTAAAAACAACCCAACAGCATGTTTTAGCGTGTTGTTTTATCGTGCTGACTAAAACAGGATATGCAGGTGGGACCACGAAACACGAGGAAAACCACGAGTTACAGGTCATTTTACATTTGTTCAAACTGAATTTTCTGACACTCTTCATTGTAGCACACATTCATACTTCAATCAAACTAAAAACATCCTAATTTAGCCTTTGATGAGTCGTCAGTGAGCTGGGATTGTGACATCAGCATGGAAAAGGTAACAAAGTCCAACACCAGGAAACACAGGAAGAAAAGCAGATCCTGGAAACAGAAAACCCTCCGACCCGCGGGGTACATGGCAGGATCTGACACGCACAGGCTTCCTACAGAGCAAATTAAACTCTGCACTCCCACTCAGCCATCACTGCCTGGTCCCTGTCAGCACCTCCAAACACCTTCCTCTGTGACTCCAGGGCCTCCTCCTGTTGTTCTAATGAGCTCCAACCAACTGACGCCAAGCGCTGACCTCAAAGGAGACAAAACCTGAACCATGGCTCCTCTGAAGTCTTCTGCTATGTCTCATCGCTGAGACGTCAGCTTAGCCACACCCACTCTCAGCACTGTGTATTCAACCTGTAGGACGAGGAAAACACTTCCCCCTCCTCCACTCGTGTCAGTGTAAATCTTGTCAGAATATAATGTGAACATAACACAATGTGAAGCCCATCAAAGAGTTAAAGCTGCATCCAGACAGGATTATTCTGATAATAATGTAATTCACCGTTCTGTGCAAGAAATTAAGCTTAAAGCACACAAAACATGAATCACAAAAACAGAAAAATGCCAAATTCAAAATGGATTTTTAAATAATTTTTTAGAAATCAACATTTTTTCTATGTAAAATAATTGTTAAAATGCCTTATTCAAAATATTAACTTTGTTTTTAATTGATAAAACTATTAAATTGTGACAAAATTACCGTATTTTCCAGACTATAAGCCCCTACTTTTTTCTGACGCTTTGAGCCCTGCAGCTTAAACACCGGTGTTTATCAGTATCGGCGGCATGAAGCTCGTTAGCTTTTTACAAGCTAGCAAGCTCCGTGCTGCCAATACATTTAGCCTCGACACATCAGACCCGGTCAGAGTGGACCACATGAAACTGTTTGAATAAATTCAATAGCGGCTTATAGACAGGTGCGCTCAATAGTCCGGAAAATACGGTAAGCAATTTTATGCAGCAAGTTTGTAAATTTGAGACGTTTTGTTGTTTTTACCCAGCATCTCACTGGGTTACATGAATATTTCCACAGTTCTGGGTAAAAATAAATTAGCGTATTTTAGGTTGTACAAGAAGCAGAGCACAGATTGCAGAATATTCACCAAACAGAAGCCGAGTATCACCGGCACAATGAACATTAAGGAGCTACAGCTGAGTCTGAATGTGCAGGTGACAGCTGACGGTATAAAATTAACCATCGCCAGCTTCATCCTTCACTTTTTTCTGCTTCATAAAAGAAAATTTAAATATGCAGTAAAATCCTGATTTCCTTTGATGTGGTAGACAATCGCCATCGAGTCGACAGTGACAGACGGTGTGTTTGTCTTCATGTGACGATGATGAAAGATGCTGTCGTCTGCAGTCCTGTTTACAGCTGTCAAACTGTTTCTGTAGTTACACGACGCTCATTTAAACACAACTTACCGGTTTGTGAAGTTTGCTAAAACAAGTCAAAACCGATGTGAACTCGATTAAAATGCTGATGCTTTGATCAGTCGTCACATCCACGACACATCAACTGAGGCTGCGTGGAAACTGTCACAGCTGGTGATGAATGGATTTTGTGGGAACATGGCAGCTACACAACGATGTTTAACATTCAACATGGAAATTCATTATTTCAGTTTTTTCAATACTTATATTTATTTAAACAAACAAAAAGTAACAAACAGATTTTTATTTTATTTTTTTACAGTGTAGATGTTTAGGTTTTGTTAAATGAAGGTTTCTGGATCACTTGTCAACCTCCTCCACATGGACTGAACTCCAGTCTCTTCAGACCCGCCACCTGACTCCTCCCCTCATATCCAAATACGGTCACCTCTGGATCCAAACAGGCAACAAGTCCACGTTGAAGTGAGCGTGTGAGTGATGTCAGTGAATGTGATGGCGCCCAGAGGTGCAGGATATTGACGACTGATCCAGAAACAGTCTGTGACCGGAGCCGATGAGTCACCGTGTGATCGTCAGAAAGCGTTCCCGCCAAGACAGACGGCGGTCGAACGTCACGACGACCTCGTGTCCTCCCGGCTCCAATTACCAGCAGGTGAGCGTCCTGCAGGGTTTCACCACAGGACTCAGCTGCTGCTCACAGCCTCGTGGGTTCAGTCATCCTGAAACCAGGTCAACCCACACGAATAAGTTTTTTTTCTTTCAACACCTTCTGCTTCCTTTTATTATTTCAGATTTACTTGTATTTTTATATCTACATGTATATAAAGAAGTTCATGGGTGAAACACTGCGAAGGTCAAATGTGACCTGCAGTCGTGATGACCCTCGTGCTCCACACTGAGCCTCTGGATGAAAATACATCTAATGATTTGTGAACAGAAAGACAAATAAATAAAAAAATAATGCTTCAGTCAAACAGTTCCAGTGTTTCAAGGTCGACAACAACATCAGCAGCTCATGAATGAATTTCTGAGGAAAAGATTTTTTTTTAAATATGAATGTAACAATATCTATTCATCTGTCAGCCTGAGTTATCACAGTGAACAGATATTTACAGATATATACAGATATAGTTGGTGTGAATGCTTTTCACCACCCAATCTTTAGTGTTACATTTCCATTGACCTCTTCTGAATGTTATTTATCAACCAACTTCCACACACTGAGCTGCACAAACCATTCAAGTATCCACACATTCAGCTATTATATGCAATTACTGCTTGTATTCAAACTAAGATATTCTACTTTTTTCAATAGAGTGAAGATCCAACTTAACTTCCACAAGCTTCAGCGATATTTCCTACTTCTCTTTCTACGTTTTCTGGTTTTGTACTTTTCCTACTTCTTCAACTGTTCGTACTGTATTTACAAACTGAAACAAAGTGTCTATTTTCTTTTTTATTGTGCTTTGTGTTGTTCAGTTGGTCTTAGAGTATTAGATACGACGCAATATAGTATCTGTCCACGACGGTGTGCCTCAGGGCTCTGTGTTAAGCCCACTTTTATGAAGCATTAATGCAAATAATCCCAGTCAAAATGGGTCAAATTTGTGTCTCCATTTTTATGCTGATGACATTGTTGTATCTCGCTAACGTTACTAGCTAACAATGGAATGATACTATTGGTTAAAATTGCTCTGGGCAATATTATGAAAGCTATGTGATTTATCCATCTTCAACCAGGAAGTGAACGCAACTGAACTTTGATATAAAAGTAAATTTTTCATCATTGGTAAGTGAACATGAATACAACCAGAGATGTGATCCGACATGATGCCCGATGGAGAAAATCAATATAGTGTGAGTCTGACTCAGACAGCTGGATGCTATAAGCAGCTGAGAGCTCGCTCACATACAATATTGCCATGTAGGTCAATGCAATACTGTCAAGTGACCTTTTCCAAGTAGTGCTGGATACGTCTCTGTGTGTAATGTAAACCTATAGAGCGTGTGCAGTGTGTCTGCCGTGGCTCGGTGGCGTCCTGTGGTCGAGCAGGGTGAGGAGGGCTGTTGTGCTGAAAGTAATTAGGACTTCCAGTGGTCCTGCACAGATGGAGTAAAAGGTCAGTGTGCTAGTGGGACTCAGCAGGACAGGACTCAACTCGTACATGCATCCCCACGTTGCATCACATCACCTCGTTCACTTCCACCTGATCTCCTCGGCCTTCTCCCACCTGCACATCATGGAGCCGTCCTCAGGAATGGGAGCGACGATTGCAAGGTTTCTGATTGGATAAACAACTGGACTCGCACAATACTCCAGTAGGTAGAATTATCCACCGACCCACACATCGTCCTACCAGATCATTGTACGACAACAACAAAATAACCCCGCTGTACAGGTTATCAACAATAAATAACATTATTGGAGGAATCATTAATCCTATAAATTCAGCCATAATATTTTTGACATCATCAGCAACCTGGCTTTAAAACTGTGGAAATGTTCTGTTCTTGGTTTATCATTTGTTTGGTCTTGTTTTCTGTATCCTCCTTTTTAAGTATCGATCTAAAATACTGGGGTAGAAAGTAAAAGATTACCTTAAGTAATAGTAGTTTGTATCCAGTTTGTCAGATTTGACCAACTTTGACATTTAACAGCAGTAAAAAATTACCTACATGTCATCTTCTCTCAGTCTGAATTTGAAAGATTTTTCCTGACGTGACCCAAAATACATGAAGATGATTCAAATGTCATACTTTGGTACAGGGACGTTTTTGGACACCAAGCTTCAAATTTGAGCTGTCCATCGTCCATTTATTATTGTTAGATAGGCTACAGACACATTCTAAATAGATCTCAAGTTCAAAATGTGATAAACATTTATTATGACCTGCAGCGTACCGTGAAGGCATCAAACCTGAACAGGTTTAAACTATCATCTAGGGTTGAAACGATTGCTCAAGTAACTCAAACAACTCGATGAGGAAAAATCCTTGAGGCAAAAAAGCTTCGAATCGAAGCGGCATTTGATCACAGAGTAGTGTTTTTCCCTATGGTTTTTCCAGAGGATTAGCTAGGTGGCGGTAATGAGCAACAAAGTTCCAACTACTGTAAAACAAACGGAAGAAGAAGAAGAGGCAGTTTGTCCAAGTAGAGTTGTCATCGCGGATACGCAATTGGGCAGTAGAACCACCTGATAAAAACGGGTAAAGACGCCAGGGAGCACGATTTTGGGTTTTGCCTTTTTTTGGGTGAAAACGCGAAACAGCACGTTAGCTTTTACTGAACAGTCAAGTATTATACACACTCTGCAGGAAGGAGTTTTCTTTTCGCCGAAGCACTTCCAGCTTAAAATACCACATTAATGGGAAGTATACGATCCTCAGGGATTCTGCTACTATTTCTTAATAAGCATTTCTTATATGATTACTCGATAGAACTATTGATAGAATACTCGATTACTACAATAATCGCTAGCTGCAGCCCTACTATCATGCAAAGAAGCAATGTTTCCTGTATCCACCGGCCTGTATCTGCTGTTATTCGAGAGCCAGTTTGGATTTTTATTTGAGGAAACACAGAATATAAACTTCACATTTATCAAGACTGAAGCGATTACAACCAAAGAACAGACCATTACTGAAGGAGCCAGTAATTCTCCACCATAGGGCATGAATACAGTATCCTCTATTCTATTAATCCATAAATACTCTGGTACCAAACTGCCCAGTGAGACTTTCCTAAACCTCCAGGTGTCTCTGGAAAAAACCCAGAGGACACTTCGACTTCTAACGTCCAGCGTTTGCATTGCTAACCGCATCTTTGAATCCAATAACGTCTCGATAATCGAGAGTTGTTTCATGAACACTCGGAAAGAGGCTTGAAATAAAACCTCGGCCTCCCCAGCTGCCAGATCTAAAAACCGTTGGTGGTTTCCTGGGATGCACTGTAAAGATTTCCACTTCCTTCATCCTTCAAAGAAGTGGAGGCTTTCCTTCGACAGTGATGTTGTCCCTCGGTGCACAGCTCAGGACCCAAACCATGGAAAAGTCAATGAAGACCAAAGCTGCACTGAAGGGTGGCTGCTGCGTATGAACAACTTCAAAGTACATATATATCTATACGGTGATGCTTTCCCCATTATCTTCCACAAACTCCTGCATTTCTCCATCTCAGGTGCGATGCAGGTCCATCGTGTGGAGACAGATTTTCCTGCCAGTAATTTTATTCTCTGCTCGCTCAAAGCACAACTGTGATCTCCTTATGTAATACACAAGTGTATCTTCTGTTAGAATAAATACACAATGTTCACTTTGAGATAAAAAAGAAAAAAATGCTCCAGCTTGGTGCTTTATCTGTAAATATTCACATGAGTGTAGCTGCAAAACAAGACGTTTACACCTGAAACCTACGACAAAGAGGCAGACACTACCGGGACGAACCGGGTCAGGTTTGACCTTTAAATACAACGGCACCACGTTTCACTGATGGATTAATCCAAACTCCAGAGGAGGGGGGGTTCTGTCAGGGCACGTACAAGGTCAAAAAAGACACCTGGAGATAATTCAAAAGATTTTTTATCCTTTTCAAGTAGGGATGGGTACCTTTCACATCTGAACTGATACGCTATCGATACCGGTACTCAACGGTACCAATTTTCGGTACTTTTGTGTGTGTTTATGTAATAAAATCTCAAAAATTTTCAATGTAACATATTAATTTCTCAATATATAGACTTGTAGACAAATATATCAAAACAGCACCCTACTGTTTGTTTTGTATCATTGCAGTTGCTTCTTAAGCCGCTGACCTTGCACTTTACGTCACAAACATTGCAGCAAGTGTAACTTGTATCACATTTTGAAAAGTGGAGCCGTACTTTTGACCGCTCTCTATCAGCCATGCACACTTTGTTAACTAAACCCAAAATAACAATTTCATACTTCAAAGTAGGAACGATATATGATTTCAGCTTTTCATGGCACTATAACAGATACTCAGTGAAAACACCTTTTAAATGATTGATTACATGTACAGTACAGGCCTCAAAACAAAGGTACAGCTCAGATATTTGTCTTGTTGTTAGTGCTGTGTTTTGGACAATGTATCCTCCAGGAAGACTGATTACCAAAGTGGTAAAAATGTCATTTATTATTCAGTGTAGGATATACATATGGTGAATATATTGCACCAGCCTGTCAACTGATTGTATCCCCCGACACACAAAAACCAATCAAGGGTTAAAAACATACAAAACATGAAAGTAAACAGAAGTGTGTCGCTTCATGTAGAGCGAAGACATGTTGTTACACTTGTGGCTCCGCAATCTCATCTCGCCGACGTTAATCATGATTAACGTCTGCAAGATAATGAAGAATCTAATATAAACAGCCCTGATGAAATTATTTGTTTCCATCCAGCGTGTGACGCAGGTAATTTAACCTGCATTTGCATGAGGATAATACAGATGAATGAGGGACTGTGGGTTTTTCTGTTCCAGCTCATCATGGCGGTGTAACGTGGCGTTTGAGTGTGACGGGACACAGACGAGCTCCACATTATTCTCACTGATTCATCTGCTTGTTTATTCCACATATCAGCTCACACACCGAGAGAAAACACAAACTAACTCTGAGTGGTCATCAGAGGGGAGGCTGGACGATCTTAATGATTGGTAAATTAGTTTTAGTCGACAAAAAATAATGTTTAAAATAGTTGCCAACAAATTTTAAATTGCTGACTACTGTTGCCAGATGATTGAGACATCTTCCTTTCATCCTATCTCTGCACAGAGTTGCACATGCTCAGTAGCGTTTAGCGACAAGTAAACAATATGGCCACTAGGGCTGCAACGACTCCTCGACATAATCAATTATGTCGATTATAAAAATTCATAGACACGGAAATCGAAGCGTCGAATTATTGTTTTCGTTATTGGTAAAATCAAATATCAGCTGGAAAAAATTCATCTAGTTCCCTACAGGAACTGGTGGGGGCAGCATCGCTCCCACTGTTAACAGCTGTGTCCCAATTCAAGGTCCACATCCTTCGAAGGATAACGTTAATAACGTTATTCACAGAAACAGACAGGAAGAAGAAGAAGAGGAAGCATGACAGTGACATGCAGCAGAGCCAACCAATAAAGAGGGAAGACGCGAAACAGTACGGCCTTTTGAGTTTTACATTTTTTGGGAAAACGTTAAATAGTATGTTGGCCCTGTTGATGGGAAATGTGAGTACGAAAAAAACGGACGTAGAGTCGACTGACACAAAGTATTACACACACTCTGCAGGAAGGAGTTTTCACCGAAGCACTTCCTGTTCAAAATATCACATTAACGGGAAGCATACGATAGTCGGGGATTCTGCTAGCAGTTAAGCTAACCCGTCGTCCAGCTTGCGACAAACCACCCTCATGCAAGTTTTTATCGTTTGGCAGCGCTATTTATTATTGCAGCTTAACATGCATTTCTTATCCAATTATTCTTTTAATCGATGGAGTAATCAATAGATTATTCGATTACTAAAATATTCGTTTGCGGCAGCCCTAATGGGCACAGTCGATACTGATTTAAAAGACGTGTTTCTGAATGAAGTATCCATCTTTCTTGTCTTTATTGGTATAACTAAACAAGGAGGCATTTAATAATGAGGTGATTCATAATCCGAGTAATCGACTAATCGTTTCAATAGTCGACAATTAATCAACTATCAAAATAGTCGTTAGCTGCAGACAACTGCAACACAAAAGAATGTCCTGATGATTTAAACTTGGACATTAGGTCTGGTGTGATACTCTTTACATTAAGATTTATTTATATTGCATTAAATTGACATTCACGCTGGTGACTGAGGCCAAAGAGGTGATGTTTGTTAGTTCCAGTAGAAAAGCTACCGAATAGATCTTGATGAATTTTTAACCCAATGAATGACTGCCAGAAAAAAAATCTCAAATATTTATAATGAGTATGAAAATGGCAAAAGTGAACCAGTAGGGGGCAGCAAAACACCACCACAGGGGGAACAAGAAGGAAGCAGTAGATATAAACCACAGACTGTTTGTAGAAATGGAAGAAGCAAGCAGGGCTCACAAATGAGGCCAATGCAGAAGTGCAAAAAAGTGTAATACCACCAACTGCCACTAGATGCTGGCCCCAAAAAACATTGACAGCTCTGGTTTCCAGTGATTTGCAGGGGCTCATTTGCTGGTGACCTACAGTCTCATCCACCTTGGACAGTGTCCTTGAGTTCAAGGGTCAGACCTGCCTCCTTTCAAATCCTAATATGGTCACTTCTGGTTCCAAACAACCAACGTGGTCACATTCAAATACCAAGCTCCTGGATCAGGATGAGAGTCCACAAACCAACAGGTGACATCACACTTGCTTCGTCCATTTCTGTGGCCAGTCTGTTGGTGGAGGTTTGAGCTCTGCTGCTAGTTAAAGTCCCACTGAGATCATTTCCAGAGGATCTAACTTCTGCATCGTGATTATTATACTTCCAGCACAAACAGGAAATGTAGGTGGGACAAAACATTTGGTTGTGTTTCAATGGTCCAATCAGATTGCTCCAAACACCAACATTATGGTGAAACAGAACCTGCTGTGATGAAGAGACGCTGTTTCTGCAGCAACAAGCAGGGTTTAATGGAAAATATCACAAAATCTTAATGTGAAATGAAGACTTCAAGTGAAAGACCACACGACTGACTGCAGATGGAAATAAACTCCATGAAGTGCCAACAGGTGCTAGTGTATGGGGAGTGCATTTCAAGGATGACCTTTGACATCTATGCCATCTGAACACGACCATCAGACAAGACGGACAAAAAAAAGTTAATTTTGTATTTTCAAACTATTTCCAAGGCCAAGCGTGAACTTTTATTCCACAGTTTATTCAATATTCTTCTGTGAACTCTGATACACACTGTCTGTAAGCCGTGCCCTGCATGAATCATCGAGTCCAAGTTATGATTCTGAAGCAAACTGGAAAAAAGAACGATACAGTCTGAATATCAGAGCTTTGATCTGGACTTTACCTCAGAAGTCTGACCCGTCACAGATAACCAGGAGGAATTAGCACTGTTTCAAGGACAGACGAACACATTCAACTGAGGGAAAGAAAAATTAACTCACTTAGAAACAGGCAAATCCAGTGTTATGGGTGTTTCACAGAAACAGAGTTTAACTTCACTTATGTATTTTCTACATCTGTATCTCAGACGGACACTTCAAAAGAAAACGAAAGAAACGACGAACCAAAAATTTCCTCAAACAAAAACCAGGTCTCTAATGACGACTGGGGTAACAAGGCTGGGAAAAAACAGAGGAATACATCAAACAGAGTGTGTCTGCAAATATTTCACAATAAAAGCCCAGTTAAATGAAATTAAATGCTAGCAGTGGGCTCAAGTCTTAAGTCAGTGAACTAAGGACTGGAGTATTAAAAGATAACCAATCCAAAGCCAGTTCTCTAATGATGGTGATCGATATGAACAAATAACGACCGGACCCAAAATACAGGAAAAGGGTGAATAAATAATTCATATTTCACAATAAAAGCACAATTAAAGGAATAGAACCCCCATGTTCACTACTGATTTATGGGAATGGTTGAAAATACGTAGAGGAGACAACTAAAATCTCCATCTCTAAATCCCTGGCTGCAATTTCAAATGCGTCATATGATGTCAGAGCTTCCTTACCACTCAGACTTTTTCTGATTGGTTGAAAGGCTCTGTCATCATAAATGTTCAGCATGAGGAAGCTACACATGCATCATGGTAGTGGTACTGTCACAGAAAAACTTTTTAATCAATATTCCTGAAAGTGATGAGCTTGCAATACTTCAAACTATCAACCTACGCATGTAAGATAAGATAAGCTAAGATAAAATAAAATAAGATAAGAAAGTACAAAGTGCAAAAATGGTTTTAAAATAACTTAAAAATGAGGAGATAAGAAATACAGAAACATAGAAGAAGAAAATGTAGAAATAAGAATTTACCACTTTCTATACCTTTAAGAAATGAAGGATTTCTGTCTATTGAAACACGAGCGGTAGGATTTTATTTTGAAACAGCTACAAGAACTTTTGAGTTTGTATCACCAGCAAAGTAACAAAGTAACTAATGGCTGAAGCATTAAAACAGAAATCTGACTCACTAAACTTATCAAATAAAGGAAACTAGAAATAAAGTCCTGCCTCTAATACAGGCCGGCCTCAGATAGAGGCTCCAATAGAGGCTGATACCTCCTACACTTTAGGTCAATAAAGGATCCAGATACTGTTTGAGGACATTTATCAAACAAACCTTCTCCACCTTCTCCACAGCTCACGTCTGAATTTCATATCTGCTGCTTTGTAAATAAAAGAAACGTCAGATTCCCCGAGAGCTTGTGGTGGTAGTTTGTGTTTTCTTGGCTGAGAAACCAGAGCAGGGATCGTAACGGCAGCAAGAACAGAGGCTCTCCATCTGTGAACAAAGAACCTCCCTGACCCACAACAAGTGGCTGGTTTATCAGCCGGGCTCTGTTAATGTGCCTGTTAGCACTAATCTGAGAGCACAGCCCAAACTAAATGAGATTGTAATACAGGAATACAGGACCTCATGGATTTCCAATAATCACATAGCTCCTCCCCCTGTGTGAGGAGGGTGTGTAGTCTCCCCACACGTTCCTCTGCACACTCACACTGCTGGAATAAAACTGATTGAAGTGTGTGTGTGCGTGTGTGTGTGTGTGTGTGTGTGTGTGTGTGTAAGTGGTTGCTGTCCACCTCTCATTAATAACTGCACGGGACTCCGGGGGATTTTCCTTTTTCCTTTTCCCTCTGCGCCCTTTTAAGACTCGTGCAGCCCTCAGCGCCGCTCGCCACGTCGATCAATGGCCCCTGATTAATCCATTTGTTAGGCCCGCCAAAATTGAAGGTTATTAAAGTAGCGGCGAGCATCGATCTCCTCCGGGCGGATGTGTCGCAGCTAGCTGGCGGCAACAGGTCCGATAGCGGACATTCAAGGTGCATTTCCACCACAGGGTACCTACTCCATCCATCGGCTTGGTACCGTTTCCATGACAGAGGATAGCCCCGCCTCCATGACAGAGGACAGCCCCGCCTTCATGACAGAGGACAGCCCTGCCTTCATGACAGAGGACAGCCCCGCCTCCATGACAGAGGACAGCCCCGCCTCCATGACAGAGGATAGCCCTGCCTTCATGACAGAGGACAGCCCCGCCTCCATGACAGAGGACAGCCCCGCCTTCATGACAGAGGACAGCCCCGCCTTCATGACAGAGGACAGCCCCGCCTTCATGACAGAGGACAGCCCCGCCTTCATGACAGAGGACAGCCCCGCCTCCATGACAGAGGACAGCCCCGCCTTCATGACAGAGGACAGCCCCGCCTCCATGACAGAGCACAGCCCCGCCTCCATGACAGAGGATAACCCCGCCTCCCTGAACACACACACACACACACCTTGAACACACACACTGAACACACACTGAACACACACTGAACATACACTGAACACACACACTGAACACACACACACCCTGAACACACACACTGAACACACACCCTGGACACTGAACCACAGACACATCAGGTCCTGAAGCTGCTGCTGAACTTCGCGGCCCCTCTGTCTCCCCCTGGTGGCGGCCTCTCTGTCTCCCCCTGGTGGCGGCCTCTCTGTCTCCCCCTGGTGGCGGCCTCAGGAACTTGTTTGATTCTTTCTTTGTTTCTCAGAAACAGCTTCACTCGATGACATCAGTTTAAAGCACGAGGAAGACCTGAAGCAGCAGCTGGGGAGCGGTGTGTAGTGTGAACATGTACGGTGGCCTCTGAGGACACAACACCTGAACACACACCTCACTTCATCATTCACCTGGATTATTAGTACAACTTCTTTATTCTTGGTTTTTAATCTATTTCTGAAAAGATTCTGATTTGATGTTTGTTTTTCAAAGTGTTTGCTTTTAAAAAAACAACATTTTCTTTGTATTTGATTTTATGAAATATTTTATTGGGCAGTGACTTTTATTTTCCAGCTTCAGTGTTTGGCTCATCTGTGTTTCTGCTTTTCTGATCAGAAAGGACACAAACAAGTATTATTATTATTATTATTGTTGTTGTTGTTGTTGTTGTTGTTGTTGTTGTTGTATATTGTG
>OOFC01019376.1:0-11260 GCA_900323345.1 Pseudochromis fuscus
TGCATTGTGGGAAAGGTAGAGCAGGGATGGATGATGCAACCGGCATGCGAGAAGCTGTATAAAGCAGGGGTGTCCAATCCTGACACTCCAGGGCTGCTATCCTGCATGTTTTGGATGTTTCCATCTTCCAACACACCTGATTCAAATGACCAGCTCATCATCCAGCTCTGCAGAAGCCTGGTAACGATCCAGGTCGTATGAATCAGGTGTGTTGGAAGACGGACACATCTAAAACATGCAGGATAGCGGCCCTCGAGGACCAGGATTGGACACCCCTGGTATAAAGTAAGTTATGGTGTGTGACAATAAACACACAAACATCTTTTTTTTTAAAGGAGCATTACACCAAACACAGTGAAAACAATCATGTCCCTGCTGCTGCTGTTCAAATTGTTGATTAAAATACCCATCAAACTATGAAAATACATGTATTTGATATGTATGATTTCATGGCACTCTATAATGTGTTGTTACCATGGTAACAAGATGTTCCTTGGTTACTACTAATCTCTACAACTCAACTTTGTTACCCATCAGTAATGAAATAATAATTATTATATATCATAATTATTCAAAGGTGTTTCTTCCAGTTCATAATTAAAAAGCTGGAATAAACAAGACTCAGTTAATGTGACAATTATGTCCTCATAAAAAAAAAAACCTAACCATTAAAAGGCTTGAGCAAATAATGTGATTTCATGTTGCTATGGCAACTGTAATTAGCCAAAGGGGAATCTTCCAGTTCATTATTCAAAAACTGGAAGGTGACAATTACATAAAATGGTGGTAATATCATAATTAAGTCATTTTTTAATTGTGTGCCAAATTTTGGAAATAAAATAATTAAATATTAAAAAATTAGAGCAAACAACTATAATTTCAGATAATGATTTCATGTTTCTATGGCAACTGTAATTATCCAATGGGGAAACTTCCAGTTCATAACTCAAAAACTGAAAGGTCACAATTAAACAAAACTCAGTTAAGATAGTAATGAGGTCCTCTTCAATACTTGTGCAAAATTTAAAAAATGAAAACTTGAAGTATGCAAATAAGTAATCTATATTAGGTCCTGTTCAATGTATGTTCAAAATCTTAAAAAGCAAAAAAAAAATGGAGAAAAATGTGAAATAATCCATCATTAGTTGGTTCCATAGCTCTTTTTAAAAGCCAACAATGTAACATGTTTTTATGTCCAGCAACATATCTAAATATACAGTTTGATGGGTTTTGGATCAACAGTTTAAACAAAAGTAGCACAAACAAAAAATGTCTCATGTTTGTAATGTGCTCAGTGTAATTCCTCTTTTAAATTAAAACACTGGAACACATAAAAACAGCTGTCATGACATCTGTGAAGATTCCCAGTCGCCCGGGCCACTGTTATCCAAATGGAGTTGGATAACTCTACATGGATACACAGAAAAGCAAGTTATAATGCCACAGATACTGAAGGACTGAAACTGTAATTTTACCTACAAGATAAACTATTAAAATTTGGACCAAATTAGAATCTAATCAGAGATAAAAATGTACCATCCACTACCTACTGTTTGTCTGCAGTCTGTGGCCACTAGATGGCAGCACCCATCTTAAAAACTCTCTGTTCTGTTACATGATGAGAAAACTCCTTTACACTCTGTCGGTGCAGATCAGAGTGATGCTCTGTGACATTATAGTTTGCCAGAAAATAATAGCAACATTAATAACTGTTGTCACAAACACTTCATGCAGGTGGGCCAGAAGAAAAAAAAAAATTAACCACTCCCACCACAACACCTTGTCATGCTCAGGGAGAGGTGAGAGCACATTAAAAAAAAAACAAAAGAACACCTAAAACGTGTCTGTGGAAACCACTCAGATCACATGCACAGGTCCAAAGAGTGAGAACCAGTTAAAGAGGAGGAGTGTGAAGAGGCATGCGGAGGGAAGGAGGGAGGAGAGAAAGGACATAAAGAGGAGAACGTTTTGTTCCAGCAACCTTTGAGCAGAGACAGAGTTCTATAAGCTTTAGTAATGGTACTCCTCATTGAGAGCGGGCTCGCAGAAGAACCGAGAGCCGCGCTTGGCTGTGCGGGCGGTAAAGGGCACGGTCTTCAGCACTGCATCGAGAAGGGAAGAACAGCCAGGACAACACAACAAGACAAACATGTAAGAAAAAGCAGCAGATTCCTACAGGGAGGTTTAGCACTGGTTAGCACTAAGCTAATACACCCAACAACAACAACAACATCATCATCATCCAGAGGAAGAACTCTACCAGTTATGGAAACTCCCCAGTTTAACTCTTTCTGATGTTGTTTGTTAGAGAATTGGACTGTTACTGTGGATCTACATGACTCTAGCGCTGATGTGTTAATGTGTCACACTCTTTATTCCCATGCACTTATTTCTTAACTGCTAAAGTTACTAGTCAGTTTTTTTTGTATAAACATAAACTGCTGTAAATAAAAACGTATTCAGTTGAAAGCCAGGCCTGTAATAATGTCCTGGGCTGTGGTCAATTTGAACAAATAAAGTTCATACTCCAAATACTGGTCAGGGAAATAGGAGGTGGGAATAAATTAAAAATAATATGACTGAAAATATTTCACATTAAAAGCTGTGTTAAGAAAGTAAGAGTTTCTGTCTACTGAAACATTAGTAGTGGGCTTTTGTTTTGAAAGGACTAAAGGATGAGGTGAGTGTATGTTTTAATTTGGAGCTTCAAAACAAGACATTGTACTGAAATACAACAAATTCAACTTCAAATAGAGGAAATTAGAAATAAAGTCCTGCCTCTAATACAGGCTGGCCTCAGATAGAGGCCCGTTACCTTAGGTTTAGGTAATTATCGGCCCTTCAGTTTAGGCATCATAATAAAGTTACTGTGTTACTCTGGTCATACAAACTCAACACAACCTGTACCAAAAAAGAAATATTTCAGTGAACAGAAACCCTCCTTTTACTAACTGGGCTTTTATTGTGAAAATATCTGATTATTAAATTCACCGTTTCTTATTTGAGAAAATACGTTGAGTAAAGTAACAAGTGCAGTTTTGAGGTACTTCAGCTTAAGTATTTATGTTGACCTAAGTACTGTACTTAAGCTCCTTCACTACCCACAGGAGTTTCATCATTAAATAAACATGTATTATTTCCTCTTTTGATTGATTGATTGATTGATTGATTGTCATATCCCTGTCTATGTACAGATGGTGTTACAAAGCAAAAGACAAAGCAGATAAGTTAAGCATTGATCATCAGAAACCTTTGAGTTAAACTTTACTGGATTAGCTGTCAGCACATGTTTGTACCTGTTGACAACACATGATTTTTTAGAGGAGCCAAAGTGTTAGTTGGTTTAGATCCCCTGTTAATGACCTTCATGCAGAGCGCCAGGTACATATACATATGTGTGTGTGTGTGTGTGTGTGTGGCCAGCCACAGCCGCAGGTGACGTTACCCGTGATGATGTCCTCGATGGCACCGTCTTTGCCCTCGTAGACATGGCGGCTGTCTTTCACCTGTTTCCTCCGGAGCTCCTGGATCAGCTCCTGCTGCTGCCGCTTGTTCTTATGGGACGGAGACTGAGACACAAAAACAGAGACAGAGAGCCAGCACACCTCATTAACAAAGGACTCAAATACACCCAGGGAGAGCCCCACTGATTACCAGCCAGCTGAAACAAATCATCTGATATCAGACTTTTACAGACACTTTCAGTATTTTTTTTCTGACAGGTGCTGACCAGAAAACATGTTGTTGTTGTTTTGGGAAACTAGAAATCAAATAACTGGTTTGATTTATAATCACTATAATTCTATCACACATTTACATACTTTATGGTGAAGGTATAGCACTGAGGTGGATTAGATTTAAAAAGAAAAAAGAGTTCACTCAGAACATTAAACTCCTCCAAAGTAAAATCCAGCTGTACTGATGCTATAAACCGAACACTGCTGCCCTCTTCTGGTAAAACAGCAACAGATATAATGATTTTCAGGATTTTTTTTTTTTTTTTTAGACATGATTTTATCTTCTGATTTTGCCCAAAATGTAACTATTTGTTTAACATCTTTTAAAATTAAAAGTACACTAGTACACACATTTAATATTTAGAAGTATATTAACTTACATTTACTGATTACTGTATTCTAATACAGTTTAGGGGTACTTGTCAATGATTATTTCCATGTCATTTTCTGCTACTTTTACTCCACTACATTTCAGAGGGAAATATAGTTTTTTTCTTTTTGTTTTTTTTGTCTTATTGTTTTGTTACTTTTCAGATCAATATTTAGTGAACAGGCAGTAAGGTGTGGGACTACTTCTTCAAACATGTAGATGTAGTTGACCTGTGATGTATAAAAATGTTAAATATTGTTTAATAAAGTTATTTGTTTAAGAAATCAGCTTTCTGAGGACCTATGTAGATTAATACTGGTGCAAAATCCACACAGAAAAGGTCTTATTTTTTTCTTTGAGACCAAAGTTCACTACGTTGGCGCCATATCGACGGCCAGGGAACTCCTCCTTGTCATGAGAACAGGTCTGAAAAATCCTGTTTCAGTCAGGCTCTACTTGAAGGTGTTATTACTCGTAAGTCAGGACTACTTGATAACTCTCCCACCCGTCATTTTACTCCGCTCAAATATGCTATATCTTGCTCCACACGTCCCTTTCATTCTGCCGTTTGTACATGTGTGAGTTAATTGAATCATTTAAGTAATTGCTGATTCTGAGTTGATGTGGCTCAGCAGGGAGTCAGAGCGTAGCAGCAGATACAAGCTCGCCCAGCGGGCGGGCGGTGCTCGGCTAATCCTGTGATCATTAGTCTGGCAGGAGGAGGAAGTGGAGCCGGCTTACCTGCTGGTGATCCGCTGGAGCCTCCTGCCCCAGAAAAGCAGGTGGGGAGGAGATGATACAGCAACATCTTTTAACATTTAATCAGCAGCAGTAATAGCAAATTGTAGATGCCAATAGTTGCAGTTGGACTATTGGAATTCCAGCTGACATGTGCATAATGAAATACTGATATGGAGCAACTCTAATTAAAGATATCTACAATTCATTTTAAAATCTTTCCTCCAATAAAGAAAGCCCTTAAGGACCAAGCCCCACCATATCTCAAAGACCTCATCGTGCCATATTATTCCAATAGAGCACTTTGCTCTGAGAGTGCAGGTTTCCTTGAGGTTCCTGAAGTCAACATACCATCATTTAATTTTGACCAGGAGTAATTCTTATTAAAGATGTTAAGTGTTAAAGATCAACAACTTATTTCCTCACTTGCCAGGATGGTAGTTTTAGTTATCAACAGTTCTATTCTTGCCAGTGGAAATGTTTCTCAGATTAATCAAAAGTGAAATTCAAGATTTGTAAAAAGGTCAAATTAAATCTGTCTGCCTGTGTTACTGCAGATCCAGAATTATAATTCAGATACATACAGAAAAATTATTTTCCTACACATAACAAATATCTTTACGAATTTTACAATCCCTTTAATAACTTGTTATTAAGGGAGTTAAATTTTGGACATTAAAAAGGAGTTTTCAGTAGTCATTATAGATATCTTAAATTGCACATATTCAAAACTAATACACTAACTATGATGACAGTTTAGAAATGGGGTGTTAGTGTGTCAGGCATATCAGAAGTATGAAGGTCCAATCATTATTCTTACTTGTGAAAATAAAATAAATCTGATATCTATGAGTAAATTAAAAATGTCTGCACATTAGTTTGGTCTGAGGCCGAGGTCTCTACATGCCAGAATATATAGTGTAACATTAAATGATCCTTTTGGCTTGGAGAAATGTCACATTACTACTCGTCAGCTCAACTGATTAAATGTTTAAAGGGTTTCACCATTTGTGTGGAGAGGAGGAGAAAAAGAAGCCGACTCACCTTCTGGTCTTCCTCCATCATGGCCTCCTGTTCTAGAAGTTTCTCCATCATGATCTGCTCCTGTCTCTTCCTCTGCTCGTTGTCTTCCTCCGCTTGCTGAGGGAGGATAGTATTTCACATCATCTTCACATAATTACTGTTTACTCTGCAGAAAACAGCTTTTTCATGATACATGAAACTCTTCATTAAAAAAAAAAAAAAAAAAAGTGTTCACAGTTTCACACTAAAATTCTCCTGCAATAATAAAACAACACTGATATAAGTTGTCAGATATGAGAAACAACTGAGAGCAGTCAAACACTTCTAACAAGTGCTGGAGTTAATCCTAGTTCCTGTAATCTGATCAAACTGCTGGTTTGGGTGAAATATTTGATGGTCGACACATTTTTTATAGAGCTGTTAAAGTTTTAGATTAGTGTTGTGTGGAGTGTTCATGTTCTCATTGTGCATGTGTGGGTTTTCTCTGGGTTCCTCCCTGAATGTGGGAGGAAACTGGAGTACCCACAGGTATACATGATGAATTGATGGATGGATGATGGATGGATGAATGTCAGTGTGGATCAAAACACTAGAGGGTGTAAACTGCCACTGTGATCATATAAAGTGACTGTACAGATCAGCCGGCATGCTAAGTGTGTGTGAGGTTATAATCCAACTCACCCTGTAAGCCTTAACAAATCGCACAAACACGGGGAAGAAGACGGATGGAGGTGTTGTTTTGGAGTTCTCCCCGAAGAACTTCACTGCCTCGTCAAAGGCATCCTTTCAACGAAAAACAAAAAATAGCAGATTTATTCAGAGAAGTAAAGGACTGACAGTAACCAAGTGACACTAAGTGTGCTCATATGTTACCTGTGCAATCTTTGCATCGTCCTGCAGCTTCTTCAGCTTGCTCTCGTTGTGAGTGATGAAGTCTTTGAGCATGGTGTTGTGGCCATGCATGCTGTACTCTCTTCTGGTCAGGTCCATGCCTCGCTGCAGCTCCTTCACGTCCAATAGGACGTTCTCCAGCGACACTGTCAACATGTGAGAGAAACTTAGTTAACATGACCAAGCCCCCACACTCATCTGTGACAAAACAAGGGCATGGAGCGATACTGAAACATTCAAGTCAGTCTCAAAGAAACAATTAAGTGAAGTCAGTCCCGGAGTTCCACAGGGTTCTGTGTTAGGATCCATCCTTTCTACACTATATATGCTTCTATTGGGCAATATTATTAGGGATCACTTCATGAAGTTACAACGCTATGCAGACGACACCCAGTTCTATTTATCGTGGATTGCATTACTTCAGCCTCCATAATCTTTTTTATTAACTATTTTTCTAATTCGCAAACAAGTTTCTAGGATTTCCTTCTTTTACCTGACCTATAATGTCAACAATTAAAAGCATCCTGTCTCAGACTGACGCTGAAAAACTCATCCATGTTGCATCTAGGCTGGACTATTGTAATTCCATGTTATCAGGATGTCCCAAAAACTGAAATATCTCCAGTTGATTCAACATGCTGCAGATGGGAGAGATGTTACATTGCTCCCACATGGGCTCCCTGTAAAATCCAGAATTTAATTTAACAAATGAAAGCACCATATCATCCCAACAGAGCACTTCACTATCAGAGTGCAGGTTTACTTTAGTTTACATAAGTAGAACAGAAGGCAGAGCTCTTCACTATCAGGCTCCTCTCCTGTGAAACCAGCCCCCACTTTATGTTCAGGAGGCAGACACCCTGTCTACTTTTAAGATCAGGCTGAAAACTGTGCATTTTGGTAAGGATTATAGATAGACCTGAAACATCCCTTAGTTGTGCTGCTATACACCAACGCTGCTGGAGGATCTCCCACGATCTACTGTTCCTCCTTTTGCTCTGTATAGTAACATGCCACCATTTGCACACCATTAACTTTGTCGGCTCTCTCCTGTAGTTTGTGCTTTTTCTTCAAATCTGAGGTCAGCGGCTGACCAACATTTAGTCAAACCTGCAGCTTGAAAATGCAGTTGCCCCATACAACTCACCTGCTGCAGCTTTCTCTACGTAGTGCAGTTCGTTGTAGAAGAGAGAAACTTGTGTGTATTTTTCCTTCACCACGTTGGCGATGTAGTGTAGCAGTGTTATCTTACGGTCCGTCGACTTGGTATCGAGTAGCTGTGTGGAAAGTAAAAACAGATGTGTAGAAACAACTAGAGAGAACAGAAGCTTTTGAACTTTTATCTGTAAAGGTAACATACCAGGTCTAAACTCTGCAGCTTGAACCCATACACTGCTCCTCTTTTGCTGCTGTTCATGTAGTTTCCAAGTGCCAAGATAATCTGCAGGACAGGAGTATGCAGGAATGAAAAAGGGAAACTATGCATGTGTTCAAGATTAGATTTAATCCAAACAGCTCAGTTACCTCTAAAATCTTCTTGAGCTTCTGTGATGACTTGATGGACACAGATGCTGCAATGACGGCATGTAGTTGCTGTTTTCAAGCAAAGAGAAAACAAGAAGGTCAAATTCAGAACAGCATCCAGAAATCTTTGAGGATGAGTGTGAACATAGCGTCTTTAGTCACCGGTGTGAGCATCTGCACGCTTTCTGTGAAGTTGCCGATGAAGGCCATGATGGTCATCTTCTGCATGAGCCGCTCGATCTTACTAAACTGCATCATGAAGCGGTCCTCGTCCGCCAGACTCTCCAGAGGCTTTCGCTCCTTCTCAAACTGCCTCAGGACTTTGATCTCGTTCTCCGTGGGCTGGAAGCGCATCAGACACTCCACGAAATCCACCGGCAGAGTCCGAAGGTCAAACCTGGGGGAATAAGGTGGAGGCGACGAATCAGGGCGAAGTTTAAAATTACATAAAGGAACCACACAGCTAACTAGCCTTTGACATTACATTTCAAAGAGATTTTACAAAACAAATAAAGGACTCATGGTGTGAAAATAAAGGACATCAAAATGTAGACTAATTTTAACAGTCAGTGAGGGGTGGGACTAATTCTCCACTAATGTAGTTTGTAATTATTCTTTAATAAAGTTATCCGTCTAAGAAAGCATCCTCCTCTGTAAGGTCATATTGGTGCAAACTCCACATAGAAAAGGTTTATCTTCATTGCAGTTCAAGGATTCTGTCACATCAATGATAAGATAGGAAAAGATATTAACTTGTAAATGTCAATCCTATTTCAAATAAAACGTGTCTGTTGTATAAGAACATTCATTAAAAACCACCACACAGCAAACACCAGCAAGGACTGTTGTTTAATTTTGAAGGCTTACAGCTGAATGGCCTTGCAGATCTCCTCGGATGTCTTGCCCACTTTCCTCAGGGTGATGGCCAGGTTTTTGGCTCTGTTCGAGTCCAGCAGGGCCACCTTGTTGGGCATCTTCTGGATCACCTTCTGCTTGCTCATGGTGAGGTCGATGGACGGGCCCTGGGCCTTCGTCTTAAACATCTCCTCAAACTCGTCCACATTCAAGTCCTTCAATGACAACCACATGGATCATTATCACAGGACTGAGGTAGGAAATGAGTAAGTTGTTTCTCAGCGGGGATAAAAGTTTTTACCTCAAGTATCCTCTCGTCATCGATCTCATTGAAAACGGTCCCGTTGATCTGGTTCGGTTTCAGGGCGACCCAGTTGAAGACAGGCATACGGAACTTTGTCTTTATCGGTTTCTTGATCTTAACAGCTAAACAAGACACAGACCAGTTAGCTCCTCGCAGCATCTTCTACTATCAGACAAACAGACTAATATACATCCACGCGTGCAGGTGAAGGGAAAACAGAAAACACAAATGGGTATGGCTCCGTTGGCGGGTAGATGTGTCTCTAATCTCTAAAAACATACAATCTATTTTAACTGATCTCTTCCTATTCCCATATGCGTCCTTCAAACTAAACAAAAAGGACATTTGGTCATACTTTTTTAAGTACAGTGAAGCCTCTTAGCCTCTCTGGCCTCATTACCCTCCTGCCAAAGGGTATACCTGTCCACTGAATGCTGCATATGGTGGGGATTTCCTGGCAGGCCCGCTGACAAACTGTTCATTGGGCAGATTAAAGCTATTTGTAGCCACCTGGGCTGCTGCTTCAGTGAAGGTGAAGGCTGACGTGGTGTCCTGCTTCAAGACACGAACAAAGCGTCAGCAGAAAGATAACACTGTAACGGTAAAAGGTAAAGCAGCATTCCTGCTCTGCACGATGCCTATCGCTTCGATTATCTGCGTGCCACGGCAGGTCAGTGAGTCTCGGCATGCAACCAACTCCGACTTAGGAAGATGAGGCAACAATTCACTGATATGAACCACTCAAACATACACACAATCACAATACTAGGATGAGGTGTGGACGCAAATCATGCAAAAGTTTGAAATATGGTATTTTCTTTGTGCGAGCCCATGTTAGTGAGAAGTCCAAAATCATCCATCAGTACAACTGGACAAAGAAATTATTCTCAGGGGACTGAAAATACCATTTTCAAAACTTGTAGGAAAGGGGAAAACTTGGGTAGGAGTAAACAAAACATCAAACATGACAAAGCAGAACCTACAGAAAAGCTTGATGGGTCCCTCTGGTCGGCAGAAAAAAGAAACAATTCAAAGACAAATGATTAAGAATATTTACACATGCACATCACAAACAGAACCTCTGCTTCAAAGGTAAAACTCCTGTTGGCAGAACAGTGGAAATAACTTTAAACTGACTGGTATTGCTATGTTTTTACTTGAAGAAATTGAGTTTACACATGCATGTATGTACCCACATCTACCCACAGTACATGTTGATCTGGAGTCACAGGAGGATCCGTCGCTGTGACTCATCAATACCCAACACCTGAGCAGGAGGAGCCTGCTGGTAAGTTTGAAAAAGTGATTTTTTATCACATTTACCCACTCAACACCCGATGGGAAACCAGAGTATAAAATGTTTTGGAATATGTATAAATTGTTATGGCTCTGAGGATTAACCCCTGTCTCTCTCTTGTGACTAATCCTTGGTAAATGTTTTTATGTAAACTTGTACATTTGAAGTTTGCCCAGGATTGGTGTTGTGGTTCACCTGCGTCCTGACTCCACCTATTTCAACCTCTTCCAGCGATTGGACCAGTTCTCCAATCACAGAGCTCCAACTAACCTGGATTTAAAGTGAACAGCTCACCCTGGATACATTGAACTGTCATCACTTGCTGAGCTTGTAAAGTGTTTGTGATCTGTGTTCCTCAAACAGACCATGTGCTAGTTGTTTGCATAAAGACAAACATAGTCCATTCGGTGACCTTACCTGCCAACCCGGAGTTCATGATGACAGTGGGCGTCCCACAGCCGGGCAGTGGAGGGGCTGCAGGAGGAGGTGGGGGAGGCAGAGGAGCTGATGCTGGTCCTGGT
>OOFC01019377.1:0-12434 GCA_900323345.1 Pseudochromis fuscus
TCCCAGCCGGGCCCCAGTCCGCTCCCAGTCCTGCCATTCAGCCCAGAACATAAAAGCCGGTGGCTGTCTCTCCCTCTACTCAGACCAGCCACTCAACCATATGGAAGTCCGCGGATTTAAATTATTTAGCCTAATCGCTTCATTACTTTTTATGTCGGACTATCCAACTAATCCCTTTAATTTGGACACTTGATTTTTCCCCCTCCTCGCCATCCATAGGTTACAGCCGCTCCACTCCCAAGCAATTTCTTAAAACTCCCGGATAGTTTCACTTATTGAAACGCGGTCTCATAGCCTGCAACCATGTTTCCTGCACAAATGACTCGAGCTATTAATGGCCGAAAATCCAGATTTGCATAATTCTAATCATCGGTTGCTGTTATCATTATTTAACGGCAGTGTATGGACCATTAGGGTCATGCCTGTGCGCACACTACAATGTCCCCGGAGTGCCAACAGCCAGTGGAGCACATAATGAAGGCTGTGGTTATCTCTGATATCTGCACAAAAGGAAACACTTCCTAATCTACCTTTAATGCCCGTTGCTTCTGTAGCGTTTTTTCTCCAAAATAAACCTTCTTATTGGCGCTTGAATCTGTGCGCTCTGAGCGAAATAAAAAGGAGAAGCAGAGGAGGGGTCTCGATAAGCAATGTGCACTCATGTCTAAGGAAAAATACTGACAAGACGCGTAATGAACCGTGAACTCTACAGTGGAGAAACCAAGGCATCTAAACCACAGTCTGCAGCCCAGGCTGCTGCTGCTCCCTCCTGGGCTGCACAACAGAGAGGAGCTGATAACGTTTAGGTTCAAAAAGAGAAAGAGTCGAGAGAGAAATGGAGAGAGACACTAAATTAAAATCGACATGAAACAGGTCAAGTTTATGGCGATGCTTTTTCGAGCTAATCTTCCCAGGTCGGTTCCGGGTTCAAGTCTTAATGGGCCAATAATAGCAACATTATTCTGATTTTTTTCATTCCGATGGATGGAATGTAAAACGGCCTTAATCATATGCAAATAACAGCGCAGCGGAGTAGTGACCCAGAATAGCTGAATAGCCAACAGGGGGAACACACACACACACACACACACACACACACAGATAAAGACGGAGAGATGTACCTGATCTAGGGCCACCGATCTTGTGATTTCCTCGTTGTCTGATTTGGACCCGCCCTCTCTGTCGTCTATGACCAAGTCGATGGGCATCTTGCCTTTCAAGCAGCTGATGTACCGGTGACAGAAATTATCACACAGCTCGTGTACCTACAGAGAGAGATGAGGCAGAGGCGTCACACACACACACACAGAGAGACTTCATCCCACAAAGGGACATCACACCACACATCCATGTGCAACCTCAACACCGCCTCTCACGCGCAAAAGTGCCCCGAAGACTTTTTAGGCAATTTGGCAGAAACGCAGATCACAGCAGTGCATCTAAAATATTTAAATACTTTTAATAGAGTTACCGTGAAGTGGTGACTGATCACTGGCAACACGATGCTGTTTGGTGATAAATTATCAAACATGTCCAGACGCGCAAATTCTATTTATTTATTTTGCTTCGAGAAAGTTTTTTAAATTGTTTTTTTCTTTACTTTGATATTATGAAAAATTAAAATACAGATCACTTTGGACTAATTTAGGTTAATGTGTGTTCACTTCCTGTGCCGCTTTGTCCACACTGTGATAGCAACTTTATTTTTTCCCCTCCTCTCAAAATAGAGATATCGTCGAAAATTGACAGTGACAAGAGGGCGCAGAGGCTACAACGCACTCAACACCCGTGTTAAATTCATCATCGGTGCCCCGGGTAGTGGCCATTAGAGGAGGGTGACCCGCTTGACTGACATTTAAGGTAAACTGTTTAATTCCGTCTACTTATTACATTATCACTGCCAACGTGGCGCATCCTGGAAACAGAAATGTCACCTGCGTGGTCATAAACACAGAGAACTGCTCTCCACCGTAAACTTTTATTTACTGTGTTTTTTCCTTTACGGCTACACAATATATATCTTTTATTCCGCAACCTGTGTCACAGACTTGAGGTGGGGGAGGCAGTGCATAACTTTAAAAACTAAAACTTTTAACAGCTTTGATCATATTTCAGAGTGTTAAGGTTAAAAGTGACTGTGCAGGCTACTGCAGTCCATCTGATACGAAGACAAATCAAGAGTTTTACACCCACTGCTGCCTCTATCCACAGATGGCTGCCTGGGGCCTTTTGCCCTCCACAAAGAATCATTTCTAAAACCCGCAAAGTTCGCCTATATGTTTCACCTTGCATGCAATTTCTGCCAGCATTAAACTTCATTAAAACATGGGGGAGATTTGGGCACAGAGATATCCGTTCCAGTTGTAGCAGCTTGCGTCGTGATTAAACGCGGAAGAGAAATGGCCCCATGATTGATTTTGACGCTAATTATAACCGACTAGCAAAAATACATTTATGCAAATACAGCCCATAGGTCTGAAGTGGCACACTGGACAGAAACGGCAAAGGGAATATTACCTTCTCCAGCTCCAGAAGATGAAATCGTAAAACTTGAATGGCTTGAATCATCTGAAAAATTAAAATAACAATAAAAAATGAGCTCTTGATATTAAACAGGCGCGTTTTTCACAATACAAGTAACTGCAGATGAGGAAAAATATTCATATGAATGGATTTTATGTGGAGCTGATATTAAACTTGGACGTTATTGCAATATGGAGAGCAGGCGCACAGTCCACAGTGAAGCTGCAATAAGCCTCAGAGTCAGAGATCTATTAGCCACCAACTAGTCGCGAGGAGAAACGTTACTCTAACATCACATTTAAATTGTACAAAGTGAGAAGCCCGAGCAGAATAAGTCTCCAGCAGGCTGAGTTCAAAGGTGTGTGACAGCTGTCTAACAGCGGCCCCTTCATCTGCAGATACAACCGGGGGCCATCGTGATATCAAACAGCCCCCCCTCCCAGAAAAAGAGGAACATCATCTGCAATCCTGCTTTAACTTTTCAGCACCACGTGGCTCTCTGACACACATGAACAACCCGCCAATAAACATCCAAACAGCAGCTGGTAGATTCAAAAACACTGTGTGCAAATACAGACTATTAAATATGTGGAATTAAAAAAATATCTTACCAGATTATCCAACTCTGGATTCGATGAAAATAAAGGTTTTTCTGCCCGAATCTAAAAGCCAAAACATTTTCATAAAATATGTGATTACAGAATATTAGAAAGCTTTAAATTATATAGAAAGTACGATTAAAATAACACACAAGCATTAAGAATACATTACTTTTTTACGCACAACAAACACACCAAAATAAAATAAAATAATTCAAAATGACTATTTTTAATTAGTGAATGTGATTTTATTTCATTTAAATGCAAAGTTAACTTTACGCACAAAAGTCAGAGCTCGACTGTTTTGTTCATGCAGGTATCAGCGTTCAACCAGCCCGAGCTTGTACAATACAAAAGTCAAACTTTCCTGACCTGTTTTGCAAACACTGCTATGTCTTCATTGAAAGATTCCGATGAACAGACGTCTCCTCCCGCCACCCCGGGCTCTCTGGGGGTGCAAGTCGCTAATTCACATTTCTCAAAAATCAGTGCAAGCAAGGGGAACAGGGGGTGCCTGGGAACACACACAATAGCAAATGTCACCAGAGAGAACAGCACCGGGGTCAAGACTACTCCAGGCTAGATTTAGCCAGCCATGCTACTCTTCAACAACTCGCCCATGGGGACTTTCTGCTGCAGCCCATGCTATTATATTATGCAGAGGCTCGGAGAAAGGCTGCAAACAGCGGGCAGACTTCTGTGATTAAATCTAGGCGCGCCTAATAGCATAAAAGCTTTAGAGTCTGTCAAACAATTTCTTGCACAGGTCTCCGTTTGGATCACAGGCGTGTGTGTGAGTGTGTGTTTGTGTGTGTGTGTTTGGCAGAAAAAAAAAAAAAAAACAACTCTGGAGATGTGGGCGGTTTGCACATTTGTTTATTATTTATTGTTTAAGTCCTTGGAGTAAATATGTGCAGTTTGGTAAAACGCGCAGAGGACAATGCGCCTCCTAAAGTTTGGCTTGAGATGGTGAAACTGCTACTGGCACGTTCACACACCGTGAAAACACCATTCCCAGAATTTTTAATTAACTTCTGCAAATTAATAAATGATTTGCATTTACGAGATTTCCTTTTAAATATTATATATATATTTAATTTCCTTAAGCCTGGCAAATTAGTGGCACAATTAATTAAAATGGTTAAAAAGAGATGGTAATTATTTTGCTCATAATAAACGATATGGTTAAAAAGAAACTAATGAAGGTACATTTTAAAAATAAGGAGGAGGTGTAGTTAAAGTGGACATTATCTCAGAATTACTCCTAAAAGTCAAAATACAGTTTTTAATGGGAAACTAAGCAACAAGGCACGTCTGCCATAGTCTGCTGGAGTTTGTTTTTCATCCTCTACTATTTATTAAAATGTGTCCCCAGTACAAACACGTGGGAAACATGACTGACTCTAAAAGTAAATTCAAAATTGTGCAAATAGAAAAAGAAGAAGAAAACCCTCCGTGCAGCGTCTCTCCCTCCTGCGCCCCTGCAGCAGTTTGGGCTCCAGTGTTTTGCTGAAACAATTCACCGGGACTTCTTGCTGTCCCGGGCATCGAGCCGGTGTTTTCTCCCCCTTCTGCTACCGGACTGATTCTGCACCCACTAGCCCACCCCGGCTGCAACCCCTCCGGGGCCTGGATACACGCCTGGCCGCCAGAGAGCAGAGAGTCTTCCCCACGGACCGGAGGCTCGCACCTACCCGTATATGGCGTCTTTATCTCTCTTGAGAGCGTCGTTAACGGAGGAGCCCATGCTGGGAGGCATGGTGTTGGTGTGGGCGGTGTGCGGGTACTGGTGGGAGTGCAGCTGGGGACCGTGGTTGAGGTGCACCGCCTGCATGGACCGGGCACCGTGCGGGTCTCCGTACATGGTGGTCGGGATGCCCACACCGTCCATCCCGTAGTGGGGCAAGTCTTCGTACTGCACACACACAACAAACACGCGGGTCCACAGTGAATATACATGCACAAGAAAATATCAGACTGGTGAAAACTTTACTGTAAACTCAGGAAAATACTGAAAAAGTTCAAAGTAAAAGGAGTGGGACTTTCAGCTTTGTTTTTCTTCTTTTAAATAAAGTAGAAAAGCAGTTTTATTAATTAACTGAACCAATCGACACGTTTGAACATTTTATTTAATTAAAAGTGGTTTCTGGATACAAATGCACCGAGCTGCCTTTTTCTACGTCAAACTACTGACACTTATGACTCATAAACGCAAAACAAGAGAAATATTTTTACTTTAGTGGTTTAATTTCTCAACAAAAACAAGTTTTGAAATCTAAAAGCCACTTGTTAAACAGGACACTGCCTCCAACGAGAACACTACAATGATTATTCTCAAGTTAAAACTAGTTTTGTTCTCAGGGACCTTTGTAGCCCAGAGGAAAAATACAAATGAATTATTCAATGTGTTCAGAAATACTGGAAGTACAAAAAACTACAGGGACGTGGCTCGTTTATTATTATTATTGTTGTTGTTATTAGCATTTTACCAGGCAGTTGTTGGGTTTTTTAACAACATAAACCCTGCGTCCTGTGTGTTCACTGTGCACAACAACAACTGTCTTAAAACTTGTTAATTGCAGTGGTTTCTAATTTTAAAGGCTCATAATTGTGCAGCATGTTATTACCCACCGAGCACACTGTGATTAGTGCGTGGAACAAACGCAAGGAGAACGCGTGTTGTGTTTTTTTTCTGACGACGTTAAAACCGGAGGAGAATATTCAAACTTTTTTCACGTGTCAGTTTTGACTCGAATAATCCACCCAGGTCCTCTCACGTTGCTGTTTCAGTGGATAATAAAAGACTGTGTCGGTTTGTTTAAAACGCAGAAATGCTGATTGAGGTCTGCCTCAGCTCCAATGAATAAATAAAAATCTTTATTTGAGGTTCTTTAGTGGATTAAAAAATGCACTTGAATTATTGATGGTGCTCTCTAGACGTGACAAACAAGTGCCGGGGAAAGAGTAAAATGCATTATCACTTAAAGCTGAGCATTTCGACCCTGAAGGCAAAGAGGTGCAAACACCAGCGTGGTGCAGCTCCAGTGCCAAACTAAGCAGCTAAATGTGTCCAGTGTCCCAAACATCTCTGCTTTTTACATTGTTTACTGTCCGTGTGTTGGAGATTCAGCCCGATGTTCTCAAACAGTCCTGGGGTGTTTGAATCAAAGCGTTTGTCATCACCTCATTACTATATTTAAAAAAAAAAGTGCCTCATTGGCATTATGCAAATTGAGCATGTTTTAGCGCATTTCACGGTGCACAGTCGAGTGGTGAAGAAGAAGTGACGGTGAAATTGGAATTTTTCTTCTGTTCGTAAATGCTCGGTATAAAATCTTGACGGAACAGTCAACAGAGAAATGTGGAGATTTGTTTTGCCTCTATGCCCTCCCCCATTTCGCTTCCAGTAACTGGCCTGTCATAACTAATCTAAAAAACATAGCCGATGTGAGATATGATCACGCGTCCAATGTCCCTCAGTGGGCCGGTTTGTGGAGCAAACGAGTGCGGCCGTGCGTAATACCGTGCCAAAAGACACCAAACACGAAATTGTGTCTCCATGTGTCAGGACAGAAACTTTCGCCGCGAGTGTGTGTCCGCGCGGGTATGTGTGTCATTAAGCCACGTTACAGTGCAGCATTGCATTCAAGCGCAGTAGACTTAGAGAAACTTTTTTAGGGGGGATTGCCCTACGTACCCGTTGCGCCATAACCCTCCTCACTCCCTGGTCGTCCTTTCAGTTTAGGTAAATCCCCTCTGAGGCCAGGGTGGAGACGAAATAAAGAAAGAAAATCCAAATAAATGGGAAGATGTTTCAGCCAAAATCCCGTATGCCTTTTTTTTCTCCACGGAACGGTGAAGCCAGCTCCCGCTTTTCTGTGCAAGTTTAGCCCAGGCGCGGCGAATAGGTCCTCGGCTATCCTCGGGGCAGCGGCACTGGGCTCCTTTTCCAAAACCAGGATGAAAATAAAATAGCCCCTCAAACAAAACTGGCGACTCTCATGGCTTTTTGCCACTCCGCCTGTCAGTCAAAACGCGAGGGCTTGTCAAAAGTACCGGATGAATGATGGTCCGACGCGCGTCTCCACGGGATCGGCACCACCTAAATGTTAATGGTCACAATCACAGTTAAAAAATGAAGCAGCTCTCCTCTCGTTTTCTTTGATCACTCTCGGCTCCCGGCTTGATTTTCTTATGCAAAAGCGTCTAGAGGAGATCAAGAGGAGGTGGGGTGATAATTCTGGCTTAGGCTTTCTTAAAGGAGCCACGATCGATGCTGTGCGTGTGTGTGTGTATATGTGTCTGTATGTGTGTGAGTGCGTGTGTATGCGTGAGCCGCCTGCCCGTTTGTGTACAATGGATGTGTGTGTTGAGCTGAGGAGGAGCGGAGGATCTGGACCAGACTGCTGAAACCCGGAAGTAGTGGTGGCCATAACAGGTCGCGTCTTACACAACGCACCGGGCTGCAGCAAGTCGTGCGGAGAGGAGGGGGGGTGGGAGGACCCTGTGAGCCAAGCAAGCCGCACTGCGAGCTGGAACAACACGGGGATAAACAGTGAATATCCACCTATGACTCCAGCTCCATGTCTCATCCTCACAAACTGACTTTATTCTTCAGTGTGGAGACATCTGTAAACAGTATAACATGAATATCATGATGCGTCCTGCAGCAACTGCTCTACTTCTACAGTCTTCTTGATCCAACTTTCAGCTGTGATGTGAGCTGCTGTCAGGTATGTAATCTACAGCTTTATTTGAACTGCAGATTATGTTTGGAATTAACTTTCTCTAATTATGTATTTAATTTCTATGATTAAGTATGAGTTAAATATATCTACTGCAGTAGTTGTATAGCCAAGTTAAACTTCTGGTAAAGTGCCAACACCTTGTATCCACAGTCTAAGTTGGAGCCAAACATCCAGTTTTGCAGGTTTGGGGCCTCTTCTAGTGTCACTATTAACTTCCAGCAGTACACAGTGTTTGCTGCGTATGTTTGCATAAATGCACATAAGGTCTAAGAATGAAAACGCACAGTTTATAAAATGCACAGAAACGTGTCAGCTCCAGATAAAATAGGACAATAAATTCAACTTCGTCCAAGTTATTTGGGAGAAATGTCTATATTTAAAGATTCTTGAACATTTTCTGAGCTAAATCAGTATAATTAGTCCACATCTTGCAACACAGTTGTCGACTAAAAGCTGAAATCTAAAGTAAAAACATTACAGTTGATTTTTGTAAAGCATCTCTTGTGTCTATACAACAGTTCACGCTGTCCGTCCCTCTCCCCCACAGCAGCGCTGAATGGGTCGCTCCAGTCTGCCCGGGCTGTCCAATGGCAGAGAGGCACAGGGATGGGAGCCCCCTATTGGCTCCCCTCATGATCGATCCGGAGCTGATTGATCGGTTTTAGGCCACATTCAGCAGCGAGGCGCAAAACAAAACACCGTCCGCCAGTGGAGAGCACACTCTCTGCGCCTCTGTCGCTTCCCACACTTTTTAAATCCAACAAAACACTGAATATTTGACTAAGACATGTCTTCCTCTCTCCCTCCATCTTCCAGTCTCCCTCTCCCTCTCTCTCTCTCCACACACCAATTTCAACATCTCTGCCTTAATTACTTTCTTCTAAATCTACTCAGACTTTCACAAAACTTCTCAAAACCAAACAGACCTGCACTCAGATTAAGATATTATCAACTTTCTTCTCTCACATCGTCATTAATTCAACTTTTTGTCTCTTTATAATGAACCGTTCACTTGAGTTTTTGCCGTACAGAGATTGTAAAAGTTTGGTCAAATATTGATGAGCTTTAATTTATGGGGGGGGAAACTTGGATTCTCCAGGAATTTCAAGAAAACTTGTGATATTATTGAATAATGAGTGGTTATAAATTAACCAAATACTTTGAATTTACTACGTTATCTCGTTATATTTGATTCCTCACCGGGATATAAAGGGGTACAAATCTCATTTAGTTGATCTTTTTTAATTAAGAAAGGAGTTTAACTACCTCTAGATAAAATATTAATGAGATATTTCATGGCATATGAAGAAATATAAAAACGGAATAACATGGACCTGATTAGTTTTAAAGGACTAGATAACATTATACAAAGTATTTCCAGAAATTCCAAAAACAATATTTGTTTTTGTGGTTGTTTTACGCACTGTGAGGTTTATCCAACTTTTTATTTATTTCCCAGCTCCTCACAGATTAAGAGAGAGTGTGTAAAAGAGCCGTATTATCTCATGATTAAGCTCGTAAGGTGTTGTTGGTCGGTGACAGCCTGTTTGAAGGGCTTTTTTTCTCCCCCGTGCAGCGCGTCCAGTCATCGATCATCTGCCCCCGGTGCCAGAAACGGTGTCATAACATGATAATGCGGCTTCACACATTCGGCGGTGATTCCTGTGGTAAAAAACCCGAGCGGTGGGATCCGATGGGACAATTTTACAGGCATGAAATGACTATCAAAGCCTCCCGCAGTCCGGCCGGAGAAGCTCCGGGGCGCGGACAGCACAGCAGCCACGAGGCACGGACTTTTACGCACAGAGACACCGGATCAAATAATAACCTGGGTCGACTTGTGCTTGTCCAGTTGGGTAATTCTGTTATTTATTGGTGAGTAGAAACTCTCATTTTCTCATTTTTTAAGGCACAGTAAATAATTTAAAAGCGTCTTAATGCCACATCTATATTTTCTTACAGGGAAGTTTTTTAAATTGAAGAAGAAGCTGCAGTTTAAATCCACTTTCAGCTAAATTTGTGGGTTTAGTGAAACACAAACACAGGATCCCACAGCTCACTACACCACACAGGTACATTCAAACATTTTAGCGAGTCGTTGAAAAGAAGTGAGGTTAAATTGACATGAAAGGAGTTCACTCCAGCGCCTGCTCACTGTAAAATAACTGCTATGGCATTATAAAGCAATTAAGCTACTTCAATTAGCATCCATAAAAAAGCAAAGTGGAGCTCCACTTTCTCTCCTGGAGTTGCTCTTTCGTGAGGGTCAGCGCGTTTTGGGATCCTGAAAAGAGAGCAAGGGGGGCAAATACCGTCACTTCTGCTTAATCCGCTTTGCGCTGACGGTAATGCTTTGAGTCGTTTCAATAAAATCAGCAGGTATTACTTTCAAACGGCTGAATGCAAATTGACAGCATGTTTGACTGCTGAAAACAAGTGGAAGCGTTATTAGTAGATGGCCTGTGCGTCTTGACTTGTGTGCTGCGTGGACACAAAGAGAAATTGCAGCCTTTCATGTTGCGTTTTTACGCGCGCGTCTTTCAATTCAGATCAACATCCAAAATATTGAAAACTCCACATCTGAGCTGGAGACTCCTCACCGTGCTGCATGCTGCTATTTTGAGTCACTACCGGTTATTTTTAGCTGAGACAAATGTTGCAAGGAAAAAAAACACAAATGTGAATATTGGTTATATTAAGTGCAGTTTATTTTAAAGGTAATACATAAATAAATAAAGCGCCGCAGATCACAGATGTGAATCTTTGTGATCTTCTGTATCGTTGCTTGTCTGTGACTCATGTTTTAGGGGGAAAAAAACAAGGAGCAACTGGCAGCTTGAGGAGTCAAACTGGGGTCAAACTTTTTGCAGCCCCGCAGCTCTGTAGCTCCCAAACATGTTGGGATCTGCAAAACAAAAAAAAGTCTCTCTGGTTTGTGTCACTGCAAACTGCAAGCACACAGGCAGACAGACAGATAGAGAGAGAGTTAGACCTGCTGCAAAAAGTTTTCACAGTTTATCTAATTATATGAAACTACTGGTATATTATCGCCTGTCAGAACATCCAGCCGGATTCATTAGTGCGCATTTAGGCGCTCCGGTTAGAAATTATTCAGTCAGAAAAAAGGGCGCTCGGCTTTGTACAATCAAATGATTTCTCCTGCCTGGAAGATTGGATTTAAAAGTTTGTGCAATGAGCCATAACGTGAGGTAACACGCATGTATAATCCTAAGAAAAGCACACATGTATCACACCCTGATTCTCCAGCATCGTTTTGCAAACTCGGAGGAAAGTGAAATCACTTTAATTCAAAGTGAATTTAAATCTGTGTAAAGGTGGATGGACTGTGGCTCTGGCAAAGGTTTGCTGCTATTTTCTTACAAGAATGACACTAATATCTTAAGTGTATAATTACATGGCACCGAGCACGTCTCTGGTTTGGTAAAATCATACTTTCTGGTAAAGGGACAATAAAATTACACGGCGCAATATTAATTTCAAGCCATGAAATCAGTTACATTTTTTATCAGGGGGAACTCTTTCCTCTGGGAGTATTCACTTTACTGCTGGATCCTGCAGTTTGGCCCAAATGTTCATCTGAGCTGCTCTCGCCTCTCACACATTAATGCTTAATCATTTGCGCCTTCTACCGGAGCTGCTGGAAATTACATGTGGAGCAGGAGGGGAAACTCAGCTCTGATCATTATTCAGATAAAATGCAAAAGTTGGACTTGTGCAATATGAATCTATTGATAAACCTTGTGTGTAATTATGTTGCATTGTCAGTATTTTTTTTATCTTCCATGTGATGATCTAAATAAAGAATATAGTGTTTAAATCTTTTTAGAAAATGTCATGTTTTGCATAATTTTTTTATCATGTAAATAATTCAAAGTGCTAATAAAATATGTACCAGTGGTGTGCTGCCTTTAATTGCAGGTGTCCAGAGTGTTTCGTCGTGTGTTTGTTTAATTTTAAAATAGATTGAAAATGTGTGTATTGCTCAAATCTGCTCATTTAATATCAAAGAGACATCACTTTATCTTCAGCCATAAGCAAATACAGTCCTGAACTCATCAAATCAAAACCTGAAGTGTTCAAACATCAGATTAAATCTGGCACACAAATGAAACAAAGCGTCACTTGCTGTGAAACTCTAACAAGTTTTCAATATAAAGAATCATTTGAAGCCTCGTTCAGCCGTTGGAACAGTTGTTTCGTAGGTGTTGCATTAATGTGAACATGTAGATTAATGATAAAAACTGCAAATGACTGAACCCGAGTCTGGATGTGACAATCACACGCTGACATCACCGCATCACACCTTATAGACACATACGTGGTAAACAGCTGCTTTTCTATATGGTGAGAATTGTGTGAAATTAGATGCACACATACATATATAGACCCCTAAATATATACATTCAAGCACACACACACACACACACACACACACTCCTGTAATAACAGCCGAATGCTGCCAGTCAATTTTCACATTGTGCCACTGGTCACCAGGTCAGCAGCTCCACTTTTACTCTGAAAGACTGCTGAGTCTGAATTAACC
>OOFC01019378.1:0-10490 GCA_900323345.1 Pseudochromis fuscus
TGTGTGCTCCAGTCTCTCAGCAGATGGCAGCAGCTCCAACAGCAGCCAAGATTCTCTGCACAAGTCCAGCAAGAAGAAAAGCATCAAGTCTTCCATCGGTCGGTTGTTTGGGAAGAAAGAGAAAGGAAGGATGGGCCAGCCAGGGCGGGATGGATCTGCTTCTCTCGGTAAACAGATGGAGGATGAGGGATGGATATAACACTGACTGCATATGAGTCATCCACACTGCTCGACTGCTCAGTGATTCCAGGTATCTTTAACATCTATAGTGACCTTTGACCTTGCGGTGTCTCTCTCAGCATCTACACCCTCTGAAGACCTGGCCTCTGGAGACCCAATGGGGATAAACAAGACAGGAACTCTTGGCCCAGCGGATAAAGACCGGCGCAGCAAGAAGAAGTTAGTGATGGTGTATTTTATCCACTCTTCTTCAGATGGGGGCCAGGGCATTCATTTACTTAAACCGAGGATGCTAACAGGCGTCTCTTAGAGGCAGAACTGTATGAACGTTCCTTAGCTTCCTCATTTTAGTACAAAGCTTCATTTTGACACTTCAGATGGGATATTGAGTGGATCAATACATTAAAGTTACTGCTGCAAAAACAAACTAAAACTTTCCTAAAACATTTCAAATAAAATTATTTCAGGGGCAGGAAACCCTTCAGGTCTTAACTGGGTGTTTACTGTGACATTTCTCCAGGCACGCTGTCTTTGATTTATTCCTTCCTGTTTTTTTTCTCAGTGATCAGGAGCAGATCAAAATGTTTTATGCTCACACTGTGAAGCTTAACTCAACTCTGCCTGCATCCACTTCAAAATAAAAGCCCTCCAGTAGTGTGTCAGTGAACAGAAATGTTTCATTTCGTAACCAGGCTTTTATTCAGAAACATTTGCAGGAACACTATTTTTCATTTATCCACTTTTTTTCCCCAGCCTACATTTGGGTTCCCTAGACATTATTAGAGACGTGGCTTTTCACTGATTACAGGTTTTTATTTGAGGTGATGTGGTAACCTGCTAGATACAGCTAGCAGACAGTTAGCTTAACACAACATTAACATACTTAGCTTAACATGGACACAGGGGGGAACAACTATCCTGACTCCATCCAAAGCTGAGAAAAGATCAACATCTCTAAATCATTCTCATTTACAAATTTGTTGTTTCAACATAATAAATTAAAAAAAAAAAAAAAAAAAAAACCTCTGGTCAGAGCCAAGCTAGCAGTTTCCTACTGTGTTTTACTTGAGGAAACACAATACTTCGATCGTTCTCTTGAATGAGACCAATAAGACATTTTAACCCCCCTGTTGCTCAGGCACGAGCTGCTGGAAGAAGCGTGTCGCCAAGCACTTCCCTTTGCATCCTGGGACGGACCTACTGTTGTATCTTGGTTGGAGGTAAGCGGTTAAGTAACCAAAAACTTGGCTCCAAGTTACTTTTTCAAATCATGTCTTCAACTTCATTTCATCTGTTCCTCCCCTCGTTCCAGCTCTGGGTGGGAATGCCGGCCTGGTATGTTGCCGCCTGCCGCGCCAACGTGAAGAGTGGCGCCATCATGGCCAACCTGTCCGACACAGAGATCCAGAGGGAGATCGGCATCAGTAACCCGCTGCACCGCCTCAAACTGCGGCTGGCCATCCAGGAGATGGTGTCCCTCACCAGCCCATCAGCCCCAGCCAGCACTCGATCTGTGAGACTCACATTTAACACACTCACTCACCCAGAAGAACTAACATGTTCCCAAAAATCCCAGTCTAGACAGCTTCACTGTAGGATTAAAGGTAAAGAAGCCTTTTCATTGGATCAAGCTAAGACTATAAACACCTTCATATGTCCATTTATGCATTCGGGAGGGTGCTCTATGAACACACTGCTCTCCATGCTGAGCTTGGACTTTTTGCTGTTTGGTGTCCATACTATCCAGATGTTTGTCGTTTTGACCTTGGCTCAAATGTTGGAAATAACAGCTGGAAAATTAGGTGCACACATTAGTCACACTATACAAAAATAAAATATAATTGAGATTGTCTGAAATTATGATAATCACTAAAAAGCTGATTGTGTTCAGTGGAATAAAAAAAGGGTGAGAATTGTGTGTTAAGGGCAAAGAGTGTGAAGAGAGAAAAAGATTGATGCTGGTGCTGATAAAGTGTGACCTGTTCTGTCTGGAAATAAGTTTCTTTTTCCAAGTTTCATCCTCTCACACAGAAACAAAGACAAACCAGATGTTGAAAAATGCAGTAAAAGTGTTGCACGCACGCATTCGTCACACTTCCTCGTCTCTGATCGTCCTCCTCTGCCTGACTGTCTGTTTTGGTTTGCCAGGTTTTGGTTTGTCTTGGCGTCTACGACCGGCCTCGTGTTTATTTACAGTAGGAATCATATTAACGACATGATGAAATGTGGAAAACGATCAATCACAAAAGCTCAACAGATTTATTAGCTATCATTTCACATAAAACCGACCGAACCTCATGTTCACCGAAATCGCCATGGCGATGAGAAAGCAGTCTGCTGTTGTGGTTGGCTGGCGTGTCTGGATGTGGCTGTTTTGGCATGACAGGAAACATATAGGCGTTGTCTCCGTGCTGATACACCAGACCAGTTTGTGTTCTTGTTTTCTTACATCTCACAGCTTCATTCCTCTTGTGTTTGCAGTCGACCAGTAACGTGTGGATGACCCACGCTGAGATGGAGTCCCTGAACGCTGCCACCAAACCTCCGGTCAGTGCTGTCCTGTCTCTGTCTGACAAACCCCCTTCTTATGCTTATTTTACTCAGTTTTTGATAATGTTGAGCGTCTCGTCTGGTCTGAATCATGTTGATGAGTCTCTCCCCTTCCTCCTCCTCCTCTTCTTCTCTCTCTGTATTTCTTTTTGTGCGTCTCTTTATCTCTCTGTGGGCCAGGCCATAGTGTTGAGCATCTTCTTCTCTCCCTGTGGTTGCTGTTTCAGTGTGAACTTCTTCCAACTAATTACCCGTTCACTAACACACTGTTCCTCCCTTTTGTCCTCTCTTGCTGCTGCTGTTGCTGCTCCCCCTTCCTCTGCTTCTCCTCCATCATCTCGCCATCCATCCACCTTGATCCTGACCTCCACTTCCCTTCTCCTCACCACCTCCACATCACTCTCCCCGGCTCTGTCTCTCTCTGTCTGCCTCTTCTCTCTTCGCTTCAGGAGCTGAAAGAGTTCAGCTGGGATCAGGTAAGGATCAACTGCAACCTTTTCTCTTTTTTTGAATAGTCAGAATTAACACAACATGCTGTGTGTTTGTCAGTAATTTCATCTCTAACTGCGGTGAGTCATGAGCGCTGCCTTGCACCATCGTCACATCTCAAGCCAAGCGTGAATCAGCGTTAATCATCCGTGGCTGTCCCCTCCAGATACTTGCCTATGGCGATATGAATCACGAGTGGGTGGGCAACGACTGGCTGCCCAGCCTGGGCCTGCCACAGTATCGCAGCTACTTCATGGAGTCCCTGGTGGATGCCCGCATGTTGGACCACCTGACCAAGAAGGAGCTGCGAGGACAGCTCAAAATGGTGGACAGCTTCCACAGGTAGAGCTCTGTGTTCACAGCCACATAAGTCCTGCTTCTCTGTCACTTCTCATGTTTACTCTCAGTCTTTCCCGCTGACTCTTACGTCTTATTTTGTGTGTGTGTGTAAATATGAAGGTGTTAGCGGACAGTTGTTGAAACTGCTCCTCAGGTGTGTGTCTCCAGGCAACCTCTGAGTCCTCTCATTTAAAAGACTCCGAGGGGTCAGAGGTGCTGGATTGTTAATGCTTTCTGAGTACATGTGAGAGTGGAAACACGCCCTCGGTTAACCTTGCTGAACTGCTGACCCTCCGGCTCTTTGACCTCTCCCAGGGTCAGTTTGCATTACGGCATCATGTGCCTGAAGCGCCTGAATTATGATCGCAAGGAGCTGGAACGGAGGAGAGAGGAGAGCGCCCACCAGAACAAAGGTGACCTCTTGTTTCTCTGCCATTATCTCACTATTCACTTCCTCAGATGTTGGGTGGTATTGTTCACTCCTCCGACCTTGTAAACCCAAGCTAATTAGTCTGTTAATACAGCGCTATTGTCCTGTTAAAAGCATACCTTAGTGAGTACTAAATATATACCCAGCTCATTTATTTACACAACAGTGACTTAAACAAGATTTATGCTTTTCTGTGTCACTTTATTCATTTTTTATTTTTATAAGTTAGTATGTTGATTTCCACCAAATAAGTTATGTTTTCACTTCAGTTGTTAGTAACAGAAAAACTACTGAACAGATGTTTTTCTTTTTCAGACACAGGGTATTAAAATAGACTGTAAATAGAAATGGACGAAATAAGTGGGTCTCAAAAATGAAGCCAATGCAGAAGTGCAAAAGTGCAATACTCCTGATGGCAGCTAGATGCTGGCTCTGATGTTATTAGTTAAAGTCAAGTCAGTGATCTGTTGGTCCATCTGAAAATCATTTCATCATTAAAGAGATATTAGGCTGAGAGAAGGGGAGGAGTTAGGGGCGTGGTTAGCTGGAATGACAAGCCTGGTCTCCAATGAGAGCAGCGCTGAACTCCAGTGTCATACACAGTGAACAGTGAGCTCAGGTTCAAGGGTCAGGACTGCCTACCCTCTCCCTGAGTCATATCCAAATATGGTCAGTTCTGGCTTCAAGCAACCAACATGGTGACATTCAGATACCAAACTCCTGGCTTCCACAAACTAACGAGTGGTGTCACACTTGCTCCATTTCTATAAAAAGTCTGTTGGCCTTACTCAAAAAAGAAATTAGAGGATGAGATCCTGTCTGAAAATACTTATAACAGGTAAATGTTTTAATATGATAGTGTTGCTACCTCGCCACAAGAGGGCAGCAGTGTTCAGTCTGTAGTATCAGTACAGCTGGATTATACCTTGTTTAAGACTTGTGCTATGTGAGTACTTTATAGTTACAGTTTACCTATACCAAAAACCCATCTGCAGTGTGCTGAGCCCTCCAGGCCACCGTAGTCGGCACTTTACCTGTTGAATGGGCTAAAAACAGTAATTCTACAACTAACTGTGGCTTCAAATGTATTTAATCCTGAACTACTACTTGTTTCCACCTCCAGCACCATTCATCCAAACCATTTAATAGTCTGCATGTAAGATGGTATCATCTGCATAATGGGGTATAATTTTCTACTCAGATTACATTTAAGGAGCCAAATCATTCCCATAAACAGAGAACAGCGTCGGTAAAAACACATTTCTTTCCTTAACAGTTTGTTATTATTAGAAGGGGAAGTTGCTTCACCACTTGTACCTTTTAACAAGGTCTCTTAAAAGCAAACAGACATAAAAAGAGGAAAGGTAATGCTTCCCAAACCCAGTAAACCATACCTCTGTTACATTAACTTATAATAACTAAAAACAAAGCAAATGTCTCCTTTGATTTCTCCTGTTTCCCACATTACTGGGAGATGTTTGGACCACCCATTGGTTCTTATTGTGTTTCCTCCCCATCATGCTGAGAATAGATAATAAGCCACAGTCTCTGGTTTGGCTGGATGATGATTACGTAAACGTGAACAAGCTTGGTCATTAAGCAAACCCAAATCTCTGCTGGGGAAAACATGTGGTCCATTTTGCAATCAGTTCATCTGGGTTTTCTTCTCAGTGAGAGTTTGGGTTAGTCTAGTGATCCACTCGACCCATGTGGAGAAAATCACTCAACAATATTTCACAGTTTATACAGACTTTCAGAAGATGGACATGTCTGCATGTGTCCAGCTTCAACTAAAGATAGTGACCACAGTCTCTTCGCTCCTCTTCCTCCCAGATGTAATGGTGTGGTCCAACGAGCGAGTGATGTGCTGGGTGCAGACGATTGGTCTGAAGGAATACGCCGACAACCTGCGTGAGAGCGGCGTCCACGGGGCGCTGCTGGCTTTAGACGACACGTTCGACTACACCGACCTGGCCCTGCTGCTGCAGATCCCCAATCAGAACACACAGGTAATAAACAGGTTTTACTGCATCTGCATCAGTTGTCTGTTTCCACGTTTGAGCAACAATTAGTGTTACCGAAGGGATAAACAATTATTTTAAAAGACCAAATATTTTGAACTCAAGCTTGGTTTTGATTGTGTGAGAACCAACGGTGGAGACAGTAATGTTGTGTGCACTCTAACAAGCATCTAGTAGATACAAAGATAGTTTGTACTTTGCCAGAGGGAGTTTTGAAAAGTATGTTCCACACCAAACATGCAGATAACCTCAACACAACATGAAGTAGTTCTGGATGTTTACATTAGTGCTGGTGAGTTGGAGCTGCCGTGGGAGAGGGGACAGTTTCCAGATGAGTTTTACATATGAAATGACTCTACTTTGTTGTATGATACCATTTTTCTACCAGAAAGTTCAGCCTCCCCCTCAGTAAAACATCCAGACTCTCAGTCCACTGAAAACATGACACAGAGGTTTTAGTTTCAATATTACACTTGTCTAACATGTATGAAATAAGATTCTCACAGACAGAGACAGTGACATTTTTTGTCTTCATTTTGCACAGTGAAACACAAACATCTCACTCAAACAACAGTAACCTTGTTTACCTGGAGGGATGAAACCACTAATCATTAGTCTTGTAATTTTTCTGTTTATCTACAGACCGTTCATGTTCTTATCTTTCATTTTTAATAGTGTCTCCTTTACTTTAGTCCAGGATATTGACAATATCATATTGTTGACATACACAGTTTTTCTCCGTAGTTAATAAATCAAATTTCTTGTGGTCTTCTGAACAGGTATGATATGTGTTACCACTTCAGGGTTACAGAGGTCGACCATGCAGAGGGACTGTCGTTGCGTCTCGCTCTCTGTCACTGTTTGTCACTTTCTGCTGTCTATAATAATACTTTTTTTTAAAGGCTTAATAACTCTAGAGAAATCTCAAATAACCTGGTTGAAAGCAGAAACCAGAAGCACTGTGTGCCAGCAGATCAGACCCAGAGTCCAAACTAATCTCAGCTCTTCATCACCTCTGTGCTGCAGGCCAGACAGCTCCTGGAACAGGAGTACAACTCCCTCATCTCCATGGGAACCGAGAGACGACCCGATGAGGTCAGCACGCTAATCTTTTTTTAAAAATAGAAAAATATGACAGAATGTGAGTGGCGTGCACAGTTCACATGCTGACGCTGTCGTGTCTGCAGGATGGGACTAAGACATTCACCCGCTCGCCCTCCTGGAGGAAGATGTTTAGGGAGAAGGACCTCCGGGGCGTGACCTCCGACTCCGCCGAGACCCTGCCTGCTAACTTCCGTGCCTCAGCCATCTCCACGCCCTCTGTTACCCTGAGAAAGGTTCAGAGTGATGGTGAGTACAGCTTGCGACCTCTGACACTCCTGCTCTCATATTCGCCACCGAGCATCTCCTTTGAGGCCTCGAGGCGCGTCTGAATATAGACAGTGTGTGAAAACCTGTTACTCTATATAGCATTACTCACACAGAGAGCATGACAGGAATCAGGACAGAAGTGAAGTTCCAGTGGGAGCTCTGATCAGGTGCTGCTGCACATCTCTTTATAAATGAGCCGTGTGTTTACATCTTTAATTCTTGGAAATGAGCCTGAAACGTTTGTGTTCAGCCAACATTACAGCGCCGGTTACATAAGACACTGCAAATGCAAAACCAGAATCACGTACACTGAGCAGTTGGTTGTTTTCATGCTACTCTACCATTAGTTTGCCAGTGGAATTTTGTGTTTCCTTCAGCAGAGGAACTGGCAATAACAAGGAACAGACGCTTCAAAGTACAGAGGAAGACTATTATCCCTCATTCCACTTCTTAATAGGAATGCCTCTGGAAGGTCAGTGCTGTTTAAGACATGGCAGTAACCATAATAACCCCATCTGTGTCTGTCTCTTGCTCTCCATCACAGCCAGCTCTGGTGCCCGGGGTGAATCTGCCTCAGTGAGGACGTACTCCTGTTGAGGGGCTAAGGTGAGAACTGCCCGCCACATTAATTAGCCGTCTAGTAGTGCTTCATCCGTTTTCCTCTGGTGTTGAGGGAAACATCTTCTCCAAGCGTGGGAGATGGCTTGCACATGTGCTCTTTGTTTTATGTATTTGTTTGTTGTAGCGGATTGGTTTGAGCCTGGGATTTTAGTAGTTTCCCCTAAGGTCTTTAAGTGGTTGGTTTGGTTGGTGGGGATTTAGGCTGGGTTGAATTAAGGCCACGAAACGCAGTGGCGTGGCAGTAATGCTCTTTCTTTATCCTCAGGGCGCTGACTGGATTGGGGACTAGACGACCCTCTCGCTCATCCATGGAGACAGAAGCAATGAATATACTCATTTAACTTAAAAATAAATCTCTATCAGTCTGACCATCCTGCAATAACAGAAGCAAAGGAATAAAGGGGAAAATGACATGAAGAATGTATGAGTGTATTTTCCGACCAGACGAGGAAGGTTGAATGGGATCAGCTGTTGTCTCTCTCTGTCTCTCTCCTCTCTGGGTTTGAATGAAGGAAAACACCGGTGTCGCTTTGGTTCGGTCTCTCCTCTCTTCTTCATTCCTGTCTGCGCACAGTCAGCAGAGTTGGCAATATCAGGGCTTTTTCCTACCTTCAGATAAAAAAAACACACTCGCTGCCATTTATTGTCTTACAGTTTGAGAACAACTAAACATGTCGCCTTACAACTTCTGCTTAACAAACAGGTGTTTTTAACAAGACGTTGTCCTCGCTGTACAGAGGACCGAGAGGATGTTCAGATGGTAGACAGACGTGGACATGTCATAATCAGCACCAGTGTTCTCCTTCCCGCAGAGCAGTCGGATGGTGTCCGGTGTCAGCCATTGTGGGCCCATTGTTGGCATCTATAGTCCTGCCAGGGGCGTCTCAATGTCCCCAATTGGCTGGGGTGGTGTAGTAAAACACGTCCGGGTTCAGACCACCATTAGGCTGCGACCTCATCAGAGGGACCCTCCTCGCGCTTTGTCTATTGGCACCTTGAAAGCCGATCAGTGGAGTAATCTCTTTTGAAGGGAGCCCATTGTGGAGATCAAAGAGTGGGACGGGGACAGAGTTGGCGGGGTGGAGTGAGGCCACAGACCCATTGTGTTCAGTGACTTCATGATGTCAGCAACAGGATGAACTTACTGATGGTACCACTTTCTAAGAAGCTGTTTAGAAGTGAAGCTGATTTGTGACTGATTGTGACGACCTCAGAGCAGCTCTGTAGAATAATTTACTGTCGTGATGCAAACTGAGTCATCGCAGCTCAGGGCTGAGACTTGCACGCTGAACAGAAGTTTTGTAATTTGAGATGTGGGGTATGAGTAGATCTGAGATTGGGAAATGTAGTGAAAGAAGGATTTAAGTTGCATTATTAAAAAATGTCAAATCCAGAGACTAAAAGTCAAAATATGTTCACCTGTGATAGTTTGAGTTTGACCCTAAAATAATATTAAACAGTAAGAAGCTAATATATTTAATATGTGGTCTACTGATAAGTTAAAAACTACTAATGAAAGGGTCACCATGTTGTGACAAGTCATTGTTTGGGAGGACACTCACCAATTCCATCACTTTATGGAAAAAAAGCATCGTGTAACATTCATAAGATGTGGCTCAGTTTAGGGAAAAGCCACGAAATCTGTCATCCAACCTGTGGTGTCAGTCATAAACAAAAGGTTCAGCCTGTGTGGAGTTTCAAACGATAATAAAAAGAAATCTCTCATCTTTCTGGCAAGTCAAGGCTGTGGTTCCTTAAAGTGGTGGTTACAAAGTCCTGTTAAAAAGCATATTTTAGCAATGACTGTTAAAAAATATTTTTAAAAAGTAGTCATTAACTGTAAAATATAACTATGCAAATACAAAAATATGATGACCATAACAGTATCAAATCAGTGACTTAGATAATGGTGATTATATTGCATTGGATAGTTTTTACAGGAACATTCTCCCACATTATTTTGACTGAAAACTTTGGGAAGTCCTGAGTTAAAGAGCCAAAAAAGAAAGAGAGCTGCCAGCTCACACATAGGAGCTCATTACTGGCCTGTAAAGAATGTATTACACAGAAAAAGGGAATTAATTTCACATTAGAAATTAGACTAAGATATAATAACTATAATAAGACTAGAAAGTGGTGCCTGAGTGCTACGTATATTTAGGAAGGCGTGTTATCGTTATCACTCAGGGTCTCAGGGGGAATCCTGATGATGGAGGAGACGACAGAGAGACGAAACGGCAACTCAAAAGAAACAATAAAAACAAGAAGGACAGCAGCCGGTCATTTTACTGCACACACACAAGCCATAACAGAAAGTCCGAGCTCTCTGAGGGGGGGTGAGGTCAGAGACAGGCAGGGAGGACAGGTCGTGGGGGGTCGAGCCCGAGGAAGCCCAGGAAACAAAACCTTTAGCCTCTGTGTTTACGATGCATGTCAAATAAACGACAATGACCTAAAAACATTTTTTTGGTAGTGAAGATGATATGAGG